>BPTQ01000007.1:90930544-90951566 GCA_019973895.1 Chrysanthemum seticuspe | reverse complement strand
GATCGTTTTTGATTTAATTGTGCAGGCTGCTCTCTCATATGTGCTAAACGCTTTCGAATCTCGAAGCACATATTGAGGGGGAGCATAACTATCGAGGTACAAAAGTTTTTTTAAAAGAGACTCATGATGTACCTTGATTGAGTTTAAAATGGTTTCTTAATGGCGCTTGTGATTGTGGATGTGCTTCAAATTAACTCTTGCCTCTATGTGATAAAAATGATTTCAAAAATCCTATGCACACATTGAGGGGGAGAATTTTACCATGAAAATCAAATGGCTTTTTCGTATGAAAATTGTGATCAAAGAAAATATTTCAAAGTCCTCTTGCCTCCATGTGCCAAACAATTTCTAAATCACACGCACATGTTGAGGGGGAGGTTTTCTAAATGATCAAAACTATTAAGGTACAAAATGCTTTGATCTCGTATCACAAGTACCTTGATTGTTTTTCCAAATGATTTTTCAATTGGTTTCATGAAGGAATGAACAATACCAAAAGACTGACCAATTTACTTTATGCATGGAGTTATAAGGATGGTTAGGTTAGGTATTCGTTCCCACGATCCGCCAAAACCGGAGGGATCTTCCCAGGGACAATCCACTAGATAGTGTAGAGTCCTTAGGAATATTGAAAAAAGGAGAAAAATGAGGAATGGGAAGAGTGCAGACTGAGACTGAGCTAGTACTGGAATAAACCCAACAAGGTTCTAGTTATGAAGTCTCGGTAAGCACTGAAGGGGTTGAAGAATGAAAAAGAAATGAATAAAAGGGTGAAAAGAAATAGCCCTCCATCAATTCAACCTTAGGGCAGAAACCGGGTTCAATTCATATGCTACTGGTGGTTACTAAGGTAACACTGGTATTGAAGACAAGACATCATGGACCCAGTGATGCACTGCACTAAAACTTCCCAAACCACTCAAGTTCCTCTTAAAAGGGCTTGTTTCATTCTCACGGGGAACCTACATAATCTATCGACTTTCTCTTAGAGATTGTTGATATTGAAGAAGGAGACCCTCTCCCTAGTCTCCGGCACAGGAACCAAATATGCACGATTGAGTCTAGAGCCAAGAGATCATCCACAATATCTCGTTAGGACACTAAATCCTTGAAGACTTGCTTTTTCACACAATGTGGAAAGTAAGTATATCTTAAGAGTCCTACGCATTATCCTTGTGGTATTGCCAGAACATCCGAGTGATATGAAAATATTCACGATGAAGATGGAAATCCTTCTAGAGCCAACATCAAACAAGCTCTTGGTGGGTGACATGTGAGATCTTCTCGTAAGATCAAACTTGTGACAACTGGATAGAAACAATGGGGCGATTCAGTCTTGAATCAACCTTGGTCCAGGAATGGAATTGACGAATACTTTTGGAAAAAACTGTTCGATGTGCAAACCTTCTTTTCTCTAGCACGTCGAATGTGTACTTATGTTTTCAAATTCAAAAAGTATCTCTGATTGAAAAATACTTTTAGAAAAACCGTTCGATGTGCGAATCTCTTCTTTTCGCTAGCACGTCGAATGTGTACTCATTCTCTAATACAAAAAGTATTTTGATTGAAAATTGATCTTTCTCATAAAACCTTCATTGTATTGTAAAACTCTTTCTTCAAGCAATACGCGATTGTTTTTCAAATCATTTTTCATCAATCAGTGAATCTCAATTTGCTGGTTCACTCACTCCGTGTTGTCTTCTTTGAGATGTTCCGGTTTGAGAACAGCTAGAACAGCTGCGAAACCCTGTCAAGGAGATTCTTAGGAATCCTACCTGATCACAGGCAGTACTTGTACTGATCAACGGGGAACCGTGGGCCGTGTACCTCAATTCAACGAAAGTGATCAAAGACACTTTCGTGCGCTTTATTGCTAACTGTCGTATGCAGGTACACCCCGACGATTGCAGCTGATCAGAATTGAGGAGTCGATCCAAAGCCGCATGCTCACAGCATCCACACTTAATTTGAAGAAATCATGACTGGTGCATATCTACATAACCTGGCTCTGATATTTCATACTATGCTTCTGCTTCGCTGCTGCAAATATCATGAACCAGTAAGGCTTCCGCTACTCTGATGGAAAGATGTCATGATTCAAAAGAGTGAGCATGTCGGTCCGAAAGTCACAACTTCACATGATGGCAACACAATAAAGGGTGATCCAGAGATTTAATGTGGCTGATGATCTCGAAGAAAGCTCGAAGATCATCAAAGATGTGGATCAGTTAAAGGCCTCCACTGAAAATACAAATCAATGCGGACTTTGAAGATTCGCTACTAATGCACAAAGAATGCGGAAATGAAGAATTCAAGTCTACGAGCTCAAGAACAAAGTCAAAGATAGAATGCTAGGAAGCAAAATGTATTTCATGGGGTGACCTCCCTTAGGGGGAGATTGTTAGGAATTGAAAATTCCATGTTAAAGAGTCGGTCACCCCAATAATGGTCTAACATATGTTAGCTCGTAGATTTGTCGTTGTTTACGTTATTTATCAGTTTATTAGTTAGTTATTAGTTTAGTTTAGCGTAGTGTAACACCGTGGAGGAAGGACGGGTCTTTACCCACTGTATCCCTGATCCACAGGCCGATAGGAGGTCGTATTTCATGTAACTATAAATACCCCTTCCATCCATGGAAGGGGTGGTGCTTTCAATCTAATATTCTACATTTTTGTGAAGTAACTCTCTACCAAGAAAACACCCAACTCTCTAACTTTCTCTCTCTAATGGCAAACATGTATTTTGATCTCCCAAGACCACCCGAATCATCAACACAACAAAATAACGATCCTACAATATCATTAAAAATATTCACACATTATGAAAGTAATTAACGTATGATATAGATTAAAAGAACATAAATAATTAAAACTCTAAGTAACAAATAAACATGTCAAAACGTACACAATTAACCTAGACTATTATCAAGACTACATACATGATAATGTGATAAGATGGGAAAGTCACAAACTTGGTCTTTCCCCCCCTTAATGGCCGGCCCAAATCACTCACCATTTACTCTCCATATCAATTTCATTAAATCACATTTACACATTCCTTTTCAAATAAAAAACACACACAAAAATTCACCATGACTCCATACGAATTTTTGGAAGGGATCTATCATTTTTCTGGGGTTCTTCATCATCAAGAGTAGCTGGGAAAAATAGGTTTTGGTTCGTTGAAGGCTTGGTTCGATCGGGGTGATTTTCTTTGGTCGATTCTTCATCCGATAGGTATGAAATTTATACGCTTGATCCACACGTCCTAAAATCGATTGGGTTTTTTTCTCATGTTATATTCATCCTATATGTTCCAAATAAAATAATAAAAACGAACCATGCATGGTATACAAATTATTTGAGAATTAAACCCTAAAAACGTGTTAAAACCCTAAATAATTAGAAACGAATTTTCTGGGCATGAAGACTATTTTTCGTGGACTCTATATAATGTGTATTAACTCCGAAAAATGGTGCTTCGAATTGTTGAAGCATTGATCATGTTATATGAATTTATCCTAATCGCTATCTATGGAAAAGGGAAAATAAAATAAGGAAATCCTAAGGATCGAATAGGGTTAGGGTTTAATTATACAAATCTGGTCATTATTTATGTTTTAAGGTTGTGTAATGATTAGTACAATGATTGGATGATGAGCTAGGGTTTTTAGTTGTTTTTGTATAAAACCGGTTTGTATAAATTAAGGTAAAGGGGCTTGTTTTGTAATTATTAAAACTCATGGGTATTTTTGTAATGTGTCATAATCTGGGACTAATCAGGTAAAAATATAAAGTGAAGGCCTTATGTGTAAATTTTGTATTTAAAAGGTTTAAAGAGTAATTTTGTATAATTATGAAACCGATTTAAAAATAATTAAAGTAGAGGGACTAAAAATGTAAATTCTGGAAAATTGAAGTCATTTTGAGTAAATAATGATATTAAGAGTGTTTTGGGTAACTTTGAGTATTTATGGGTCTATTGTGTAATTATTATGGAATTATGATTTAATATATAAGTTTTGTAAACTTAAGGGGCTAAATGTGTAAATTCTGAAATCTGAGGGGCTGAATAGTACAATATGAATATTCTGAGGTTACATTCTGAAAATTGGTAAAATAATATGCTTGTTTGGTAAATATGGATATTAGAGGGATTAAATCATGAATTATGTATATATAAGGTTTGTTTTGTAAATATTGTAACTAGAGGGGTATAAACTGTAAAATTACGAAACTAAAGGGATTATGATGTCATTCTGAATAATATGTGTATTAAATTAGTAACTTGAAATATTTTCATGCTATACCCTTGAAATTAATGAAATTACAATTTGAACCCTAAACTATGTGAACTTGTCATAATAAACCCTGGACTTTTGTAACTTGATAAAATGTACTTAAATTCCAAAATAACTCTGATATAAAGACTTAACCTAATTTGTAACATTAAAGACTTGTTAATTCTGGAAACCTGATATTTTTGGAAATCTGCTAAATATGGAAAGTTACTAAAACTGGAAAGCCTACTAAAATAAGTAATCTGAATTAAATAAGTTTTTAATAAAACCAGTCATGAATTCGTGTAGATTCGCCAGAGATGGAGTTTGCTTCCGACCTTGGTATTTCTGTTGTGTTTCGTTTGCGGTATAAGGTACAGATATTCTGACCTTACCTCTTAAGGTTTCTCATGATTCGTATTCATCTTTCGATTCTAGGTTGATATGTTATGCTTTACTCTAAGCCTCTTTATTAGGGCTTCCCTATGACTCTGCTATGCTCCCTTTGATATGAACTTTGATATGAACCATCTGATATGAAACTTTGATATGAACTTTGATATGAACCATCTGATATGAACTTTGATATGAACTTTGATATGAACCATCTGATATGAAACTTTGATATGAACTTTGATATGAACTTTGATATGAACTCTGATATGAACTCTCTATGAACCCTTATGATATGATATGAATATGCTTTGACCCTTCAGTTTGATACCCGAGCCAAATATGTTTCCTAGTCAGAAAGGTAACCTGACCGTGTCATTGATGCACCAATGGCATGACTCCAGTGTGCACGAGTGATGTTGCACACCGTCCCCATTATGATATGATATGTTTATGAGCTCACTATATGTATATGATTTGGCCATTATAATATGTTCCGGGGGGCGTATGGATGCATCCTAGATTTGATATGTTTCGAGGGATTTGATCTGATTGGAGCTTTGTCTGGTGAATGATGTCGGGTGCAATCCGCGTCTTCACAATTTTGGGAGTTAGCTACTCCATTTGTTACTGAGGTCTCCCCTCATATTATGTATGGTATTCCGAGGTCACCCCTCCAAATACAATGGCTACTTATGATATGATATGATATGATATGTTTCTGGGCTCGGGTAGATTTCTGATAACCCTTACACTTTTGATATACCTATATTGTACCTTCTACATTCCCCAACGCACCATATTCTGTGTACCCTTATATGACTCACTCTACTACCAAGATTTATACATTCCATTGCTTGGATCTGTCACACTCTCATTCCGTTACTTCCGATTATCGTTCCATTCACGTACTGGGTTGTTATATGTTATTGGATTTGATTATGATATTCATGTTTATATGACTACTGATTACTCTGTATGATATGGATGTATGCGATATAAGATTACCTGTTGTCATCTGATGATATGCTATCTTACTGTTATGTGATCCTTTGATGTGTCTGGTAACCGTGCTTGTGTGAAATCGATTGTTGATCTGTTTATCTTTTGTACCTCGTTCAGTTAATCTCGTGGACTATGACTATCCGTGGTGTCCTTATCTGCTTGTTGTTGACCTGCCATGTTTGCATTTATATTTATGCTACGGTTTGATTGGGTAAATGGTCCAATTTGTGAAGCCTAGCTTGTTAACTGTTTAATTGCCCTACTATGTATTTAATTCATTTAATTATAGTGTTCTTACTGTATCCTACTTGTTACTTGTGACTGCTATGTTTGATTACCGTTACGATACTGATCATGTCTTCAATTAAGAGTTTTAACCTGTGTGAATTGCCATGCTCACTGATTTATTTATTGCTTCCGCTTTTCTGTAGATATCTGTTTGGCTTGTACGTATTTTGATTTCCTGAATTGTTTATATGTTGTGTGGATGCTACGCCTGCTATGTTTGCTTATGTTTCAGTTCTTGTATGTCTGGTTTGTATGTGCTTGTTTATATGTCATCGATGCTTTGCTTCGCTTCGCTCTCCTTGTTATCTGTTCGTTTTGGATATCTGTATAATTGTGTTCTGCAGGATCCTCTTTGACTCATTACTCTCATTTCGCTACGACTTGTTATCCGTTCCTTTGTTTCATTTGCATTTCAGATTTTATTTAGCTTTCGCTTTGTTATATCTGTTCACTGGGCTTTTTAAGCTCAGCCGCATTTCTTTTCCTGCGGCAGGTTTTAGGTTTGAAGATGGGCTTTGATTGGGCTGAGAGGTGGATTATCTGAGTGGACTAACCCTAGTGACCTTATTATTTGGACTTGTTTTGGCGGGCTTGCGTTTTGAGATTTTATTTTATTTTAACATTTGGATTTTGTAATTTCCCTTGTAAATCTTTGGTTATTATGACTTGGTACATTATTATTTAAAGACTTCCGCTTGAAAATTTTACTTGTATGTTCTGATATGACACCAGACTGTGACACTTCTACCCTTGTCGGGTTGGGGTGTTACAATTATGGTATCAGAGCCCAGGTTTCGTCTTGTTGACCTTAGGATTGACCTGTGAGGACTTGGGTAGACACTAGGTTTCCGTCTGTTATGATCTATTCCGATTCCTTTTGATTGTCGTTCAGTTTTGACTTCGATAATCTTTTGTCTTCACTGTTTTGCTTTTCTTCTCTTCGCATTTGATTTTATTATTTTGTCTTCGCACATCCGTTTGTCGATCGTTAGATGGAGACTACTGTGGAGCAGAAGACGATGGTGCCGAACCTGAGTTGCTGTAACAATCTCTGAGCTGGAGAGGTTCGTGAAGCAGAAGTCGTACCCAACTACCGTGCTGCTGGAGACATCAAGATGCTGTTGGAGGAAGTTGGACGGATCAACCAAAGACGCAAAAGACGGAGACAAGGTTCAACAGGTGGCTGTGAAGGTTCATCTACTTCATATGATTTGGGCGCGACTTGTGTTACTCCGATTTGTTTGTCATGCGTTTGTGGCGGTTTGATATTTTGTTATGTGATTTTGATCGGCATTACTTTTCTTTGATTCGTTCGGAACTCGGTTTGAATCGTGAAGTTTTATCGTTTAGCATTCTGGTATATCTCAGTTTTCTGTTGGACCGACAGTAATGAGTCATGAGGAACCGTTTCATGCAAGTTGGTGGTTTTCTCTCCTTTGTGGTATGGTAAGTTGTTTGATGTGTTATATGCTGTATGTACGCGATTCTGGTCTGCTCTGGTATGTTACTTGATATCTGTATATGATATGTTTTGTCGTGATATTGGTTATGTGATTTGTCATGACCTGGGACAGAATATGATGACAATAAAGACTTGTTATGTGATGCAAGTATTATGACGCCTGATCAACGTGATAATACCGAGATCATATAACTTGAACTTATTGAAATCATACGACGTGTTGGGAAATGCCTGGGGTTGGTACGTGAATGGAATAAGGCTTATATCCGTTATTTGACACTCCTCATGTTCGTTTGGAATTTTGTACCTCTTTGTGAGATTCTCACCGATATCTGTTACGTGTAAGATTTGTACGCTTTGAAACTGATACGATTATGATCTGTATGAAACTATGGATTGCTACGTCTGCCTTAAGCCGGTACGTCTCTGTGTACCCCTGCGACTTCAATTTTCGAGGACGAAAATTTTCTTTTAGAAGGGAAGAGTTGTAAAACCCTAAAATCTCAAATCGTGTGAAATGACAATTTTGCCCTCGAACTTAAAATTTTACAAACTCGGGAAACAAGTCAACATCGTTTAACAAGTTATATCTGTTAGGAATTGAAAATTCCATGTTAAAGAGTCGGTCACCCCAATAATGGTCTAGCATATGTTAGCTTGTAGATTTGTCGTTGTTTACGTTATTTATCAGTTTATTAGTTAGTTATTAGTTTAGTTTAGCGTAGTGTAACACCGTGGAGGAAGGACGGGTCTTTACCCACTGTATCCCTGATCCACATGCCGATAGGAGGTCGTATTTCATGTAACTATAAATACCCCTTCCATCCATGGAAGGGGTGGTGCTTTCAATCTAATATTCTACATTTTTGTGAAGTAACTCTCTACCAAGAAAACACCCAACTCTCTAACTTTCTCTCTCTAATGGCAAACATGTATTTTGATCTCCCAAGACCACCCGAATCATCAACACAACAAAATAACGATCCTACAATTGGTACCAGAGCCAAGGTTATGTTGTTGTGTCGATTTATTGGGGTCTTTGATTCGTTGTAAAACTGTTTTGTGTTCCTTTGTGTGGTCGGATTTTTTCTCTGCTATTGTTTGGTAAACTGATTTTGATGAGGTCTGTTACGTTATGGGTCATATGAATCTAGTTTTCTTGTATCAAATGGTCAAAAGTAGTTACATGGTCTGAAATGGTTACAACACTTGTTTTTGTGTCAAGTTCTTTGTCCAAACTGTGTTTATTCATCATTTAGTGACTGTCTTTGTACCATTATACGTGTATTAACAAATGGTTAAGCATCAGTTTTAATGGTCATTTTGAGGTCAAAAAGTTGCAAACTTTTAATGTTTTTCTGGGTTTAGATGAATATGGTCGGACCTTGTCGGCAAATTCATCGGAATAACCACAAAATGGACCTAGCGACTTGTACTTATATCATGTAGCGAGTTGGTCGTTTCTTCATGGCGACTTGTCTTGACAAGTCGTCCAGATTCTTTGTATCTGGTTAGCGAGTTGAGTATCAAAAATTGCCTAGCGACTTGTATTTACAAGTCGTAGCGACTTGTCCTAGCGACTTAGTCTAGCGACTTGTCCTAGCGACTTGGATAGCGACTTGGCTAGCGACTTGGCTAGCGACTTGGTTTTCTAATTTGCTAGCGATTTAAGAGGCTAGTGATGAGTGTGTAAATACTCATCATTTTTGGGTCAATCTGAACTGCAAAACGTCTAAAAATGCTCAGAAATGCATCAAAATACTGAAAATATTCCATTTTATATGTTTAAGATGCAAAATGTTTAAAATCAGATGAAAAATGAGCAAAGTTTACATAATTGGCAGTTTCAGTCCCCCAAGTTTCTAAAATTGCCAAAAATAGTCCCTGAGTCAAAATTTCAAAAGAAAAATCACCAAAGGTCCTTTTAATATCATAACTTGTCAAAATTAGTCCTTTGGTGAAAAATATAAAAAGTTTGAGAAAATTACAAGTTTGGTCCTCCAACTTTGAAAATTGGCAAAAATGGCCCTTGGAAAATTAGAAAATGGCAAGTTTGGTCCTTGTACTTTTGGAGATTGTCACTTTTAGCCCTTGGATCAACTTTGTTGAAGTGGCAGCCTAGGTCCTTATAATTTCAGAATTACACATTTAGTCCTTGTGTAATTAAGACCCTTCAATCCCAAATGACCCCTGCCATCCCATTTTGGACCTCAGCCAACAAACCAATTGGACCCCTTTGCTTTTTGACCCCCTGCCTTATCACTAATATCTGGTCAAACAACCAGTCAAACAAAACAACCCCGCCATCCCCTTTCCTTCTTTCCCTCCCCTTGTCTGCCCACCATCACAACCACCCAGCTCACAATCACCTCTCCTTGTTTCCCCCACCTCCACCAAACTCCAAATGCAATTAATTCCTCTCCCCCATTTCACTCAACTCTCAATCTGTCAAATAACCATTTTGGCGCCAAAAACGGATTCAAAGGCCAAGATCACTTTTAGCCATCCAATGGCTATCATTTCAAGTGGGAATTCATCAGAGATGAGAGAGAAAGATCTTGGAGTATAAAGAGAAGAAAAAAGAAGCAAGAGAAGTAGTCTATTAGTTTTTAAATTTTTATCAATGTCGTTTTTTATCTTAAAGCTTTAGTTTAGTATCAAACCTGTAACCTTTTGTTAATTTGTATCAACTTTAAGTATTTAAGTGTATTGAAACTCATTTCAAGCATCAATTTTAGTTTATTGTTACAATTCTCAGTTTATGTCCACTGTCTCAAATTTCCAAGTCCAAGTCTTGTATACAAGCTTCAAACAGCTCAATTCTCAGTTCTAATAAGCTTATACAAGCTTCTAATAGCTTTCTATAAGCTTGCATTTCAGTTTTTAGCAAGTTTGGACATTGGTCAAAGAAAGTCAAACTGGGTCAAATGGCAATGGAAATGGTCAATGGGTGATGCAGTGTTGGAATTGGGTTAGTTCAGATATATTGGGTTTGTTTTGGATAGGTTAGTGGTACTTTGGTTCATTGTTTCAAGCCATAGTGGCTAGGACCCTTTGTAAGTAAATTCCAAGTTTCTTTGCATTATCTGAATTTGTAGTTAAAACTGGTTCTATTTTGTTAAAAAGTTGTAATTAGGTTAAGTGAATGTAGTTTGATCATTAATTCAAGTCTGCTCAGTGATTAGTTCAATTTATTTGCAAAAACAGTTGATAAAGGTGTGTTTGGCTTTACTGTTATAACTGTGTTAGAGGTGTACTCAGTGCTAGACTTTGGTTGTTTGTGGATTGTTTAGCTCATTTGAGTTCTAATCTGTCTTAGCTTGTGCCTGCAAAACACCCAAAGTCAAATTTCCTTTAATCTGTCTCATATTGCACAACTGTTGTGATTTTGGATCATCAAACTTTTGTTTTGTGTTTAAAGTTCTTAGATAAAGCTTGCAGTGAAGCTCATCACATCATATTTCATCAATATCAGTCATAAAATTGGAATCAAAGTTCAATATAGTCAAACTTTCAAATTCATATCAAAAGTCAAATTGGCAAAAATCTGTTTTGAGCCCAATTACAAGGAATTTTCATGAGTTCATTTTTGAGCCACATCAAGTGAAATTTGTGGCTTCATAAACCTCAGCTGGTATCATTTCTTATTAGCATTTTTTTAGAATTTTACCAATTTTTTATAAGCTCCAAACAAGCTTCTCAAGTAGCTCCTAGTTGCCCTGCTCCAAAAGCTCAGCATTAACTGAGTTTTTCTCAGATTTGTGCAAGCCTGCACAGGGCTCATTAGAGCTTCCCAAGGTCTGGTTTTTAGTTTGTAAGGTCTCAGCTAGGTCTACTTTAGGTCCCCATAGTTGGTTTTAGATTTCTAGCTTATTTGAGTGCTTAATTTTCTGCTTAAACCTGGTACCCTCTCACTGTTTTAGCTTATAAATTCTAATAAGCCAAATCTGTTGAGTTAGCAATTCAGTGACTATGGCTTGTTGATTCTTGTTGATTTTGAGTTCTTTTAGCATTATTTAGCTTCTGTATCAGTTTGGTGTATGTTGGTAGCTTATTGTCTAATTTAAGTGCTTATTTCTAAGCACTTAGCTTTGCAGTCCCATATTCTTGTACACAAGCACTTCTTTTTCTATTTTTCCTTGATTCCTCATATAATTTTAGAGTTTTCCTGAAATTTTCATATTTTTCCAAGTTTGTTTGCTATTTTTCTATATTTAAATTAGTTTTTAAGCACTTTTAAATAGCATTTAATACAAAAAATTTAGAAAAGTCTCAAAAAAATAAGTTTTCATTTTTCTTAAGTTTAGATAAATATAAAAAGTCAAAAAAATATTTTTCTAGATTTTTCCTAGTTAAATTTGTATTTTTAAGCCATTTAATTAGTTTTTAATAGTTTTTAATTCCTAGAAAATACAAAAATAATCAGAAAAATATAAAAATAGTTTTGAAAATTCTATTTTGTTATTTTAGATTTTTCTAAGTCTTAATCTTATTTTTCAAGCTTGATTTCCTATTTTCTTGTATTTTAGGTGATTATTTAATAGTTAAAAATAGTTTTTAATTAATAATAATTAGATAATTAGTTATAAAAATAATTTTATTTTTCTAATAATTTTCTTTTATCATTAGGTTTGTAAAAATATCATTTTTATATTTTTAGGGTTAATATTGATTTAGTTTCACGTTTTCATTTGTACGTCACGTAGTTTTTAAATTCAGGTTTATAAAAACATAAAAACAAAAACATCATTTTGATTATAGTGATAGCGTTTATTTAATATTTTTTTATCTTTTTAATTTCCTTTAATTTGCATTTAAGCCGTTGTAATTTGTTGGCTTTTTCTGTAGTTATAATTAATTCAGATCCCTTTTTCGTTCAAATTTCTCGATCACTATTCGTAGGGTGATCCATTGCATAGCTCGCTGGGACATAACGACCCGGGGAAACCCTATACTCCTCAGATCTTCATTGCATTCGTGCTTAAGCTATTTTAAGTTTGTTACGGTCTGCCATTCACAAGTGGCAGACTTGAGTGATAAAACTTGACGGTTTTGCACGCATCAAATTTTTGGCGCCGCTGCCGGGGAGCTGTGCTGATTATCTTACGTCTAGCAGATTAGTGATTTGGATATTCACTCTTTGTTCATACCATCCATCTGTATATGTTTATATTTTCTTATCCAAAACTCCAAAAATACTCTTCTCATTCCTCTTATCCGTATGATTCTATTTCTCTTACCCCCTCGTACCGTTTGATTCTACTTTTCTTTAACCTCAAAACTGTTTAATTCTCCATTCCTTATCCTCTATAACCGTTTAATTCTTCATCTCTTATCCCTCTTATCCGTTTAATTCTTTATGTCATGGTTTTCGACATGTTCCTGGTGTGGAGGTCCATTTAACGGTGGAAATTGTCGGCGATGTACCAATGTGAGTTTCGGAGACAAGTTTGTCGGTAATCCCGATCCCATTTCGAATAATGAAACACCCGATTTTTCCTACCTATCTCCACAGCCCCAATACGAATCCTACTCATGCGAGTTTTGTGGGAATGATTCTCATTACGGTTTTGATTGTCCACCACGGGTCCCGCTTGTCTATGAGCCAGAACCAGGTTACAATCAGAACTTTGGTGAAAGTTATTTTCCCAATTATCTCTGTTGTGAGAATTGCGGGGGTCCTCATGCGACTTTTGAATGTCAACCGATGAATCAAAATTTTCACAATTCCAATTCTCCCGGTTTTGACAATTTCCAACCCCCACAGTATTCCATCAGTCATCAGACTTTCGAGCCTTCACAGCATTTCAATAATTACGAGGAGTGTAATTTTCCACAAAGTTCTGAAGAAATACGCATTCGAAAGAAACTACACATGAAAAGAATGGTGTGTAAGCTTCAACAGATGAATATAAGAATCCGATATGATGACGATGATGATGAGGATACTATTCAAATGAGGGAATATTATGATTACGACGAGGAGAGTGCTATTCAATTGAACGATATCATTTCTCAACTCCCTCAGTCTATTGCTATCACACATATCTTACCTATTATTGCTTCCAAAGACTCTCTCATAATGGGGGACGAGCCTCTTAGCATTATTCCAGAAATGGAATCGTCTAGTGTTGAGAGCCTTGTCCCAATCCCAAGTGAGTCCGAGGTTATCTCCGGTAATATGTGTGATAAGCCTCTTGATGATGATTCTTACCCTCCTCTTGACATTCCAAATGATCATGTTGATATGTTCTCCGATTCTGACAACGATTGTACTTCGTTTGACGATTCTTTATCCTATGGAGACATCGATTATGTCGAGGAGCTACCTTCTGAGCTAGTTAGCTTAGAAGAAGTGAGAGATTCTGATGATCTGGAAATTGAGGACGAGATACTTCGTGAAAAATTGTTCAATATAAATCTCCTCGTTTCTAAGATCGAATCATTCTGTGCTAAGTCAGCTTCATCTCCTATCCCCGTTGTGGATAGTGACTCTACATTGGACAAGCCCGAAACATCTCTTGAGCTTGAGGCTTTTTCCAATGATTCTCTTCATGAAGAGTTCTCCGGTGAACTCTCTCATGACATATCTCCTCCGGAATATGATCATTTCTATTTTGATCTTGAGGATGATATTGGCTCGGAGGAAGGTGTACTCTATCGTACGAGTTTGCTTATTAATGATACTACCCTCACCCTTCCTCCCGATATGTCTACATTTGAGAATGAAGAATGGATCTTGATTGTTATCAAAATCTTTCTTCCTTTCCTCAAATATCTTGTGATTTCTATTCATCTTCACTCCTTCGGGAATGAAGACACTATCTTTGACCCCGGCATTTTCATTTATCATTTTTGAGCCGGTTCTATGTATATCTCATCGGTGTGGAACTTTCACGTGCTTCAAATGTTTGTCCAAACATCTTGAATGAAAGTCCGATGGAGATTGTCTCTTCCACTTGCTTCCCCATGAACAAATAAATTCGGGGTCGAGTCAAGCTAGCGACTCGGTTAACAAAAACAGTAGCATAACATGGGTTTTCACCCGTGTGTACCACCCTAGTGTGGGGGAGTTGCCCCCCGCTGTTGTATATAAGTTTTCTAAAATTCAAATAATGGCCGTAGTATTTCCCTTTTACGTTCTATGTTTCGGCATAACCGCCGGTACTTTGAATATTGAGGGCAATATTCATTTCTAAGTGTGGGGGGGAATTCTCACGAATTTTATCATATAATTATACCAATTCCCCCGTTTTTGGCCAAAATTTTTTTTTGGAGTAAGTGTTTTGCACTTACTCAATTGGTTATCAGTCCGCCTTGTCTAATAAACTAAAGGATTGGCTAATCCAGGAGCAAACAGCTCTTGGTAAAGATATCTCAAATCCGTTTACGGCTTGCAATTTGCCCAAAATTGTATGGTATTCAGCTCACCATATCCTAAAAAGTGAAGAGTTGGCTAGCCCGCAAGTTTATGGCTTGTGGTAAAGGCAGTGGAAAAACCATAATTGGTAATCGACTCACCAAAGATAATATTGATAATTTATCTAAGAGTTGGCTAGTCCAGAGCAAACGGCTTCTGGTAAAGACAAAATCAAATCCGTTGAAAGCTGGTGGTTTGCTCAGAATCACATGGTTATCAGTGTAACATGGTTATCAGTGTACCATGGTTCTTACTTGAACTAAAACATTTTGCTACTCCAGAAGTAATGGCTTTTGGTAAAGAGATTCAAATCCATTATGTTTTTCTCAAAAGATTGCTAGGGACTAGCAATAGTTTAGTGTGGGGGATTGATGAGTGTGTAAATACTCATCATTTTTGGGTCAATCTGAACTGCAAAACGTCTAAAAATGCTCAGAAATGCATCAAAATACTGAAAATATTCCATTTTATATGTTTCAGATGCAAAATGTTTAAAATCAGATGAAAAATGAGCAAAGTTTACATAATTGGCAGTTTCAGTCCCCCAAGTTTCTAAAATTGCCAAAAATAGTCCCTGAGTCAATATTTCAAAAGAAAAATCACCAAAGGTCCTTTTAATATCATAACTTGTCAAAATTAGTCCTTTGGTGAAAAATATAAAAAGTTTGAGAAAATTACAAGTTTGGTCCTCCAACTTTGAAAATTGGCAAAAATGGCCCTTGGAAAATTAGAAAATGGCAAGTTTGGTCCTTGTACTTTTGGAGATTGTCACTTTTAGCCCTTGGATCAACTTTGTTGAAGTGGCAGCCTAGGTCCTTATAATTTCAGAATTACACATTTAGTCCTTGTGTAATTAAGACCCTTCAATCCCAAATGACCCCTGCCATCCCATTTTGGACCTCAGCCAACAAACCAATTGGACCCCTTTGCTTTTTGACCCCCTGCCTTATCACTAATATCTGGTCAAACAACCAGTCAAACAAAACAACCCCGCCATCCCCTTTCCTTCTTTCCCTCCCCTTGTCTGCCCACCATCACAACCACCCAGCTCACAATCACCTCTCCTTGTTTCCCCCACCTCCACCAAACTCCAAATGCAATTAATTCCTCTCCCCCATTTCACTCAACTCTCAATCTGTCAAATAACCATTTTGGCGCCAAAAACGGATTCAAAGGCCAAGATCACTTTTAGCCATCCAATGGCTATCATTTCAAGTGGGAATTCATCAGAGATGAGAGAGAAAGATCTTGGAGTATAAAGAGAAGAAAAAAGAAGCAAGAGAAGTAGTCTATTAGTTTTTAAATTTTTATCAATGTCGTTTTTTATCTTAAAGCTTTAGTTTAGTATCAAACCTGTAACCTTTTGTTAATTTGTATCAACTTTAAGTATTTAAGTGTATTGAAACTCATTTCAAGCATCAATTTTAGTTTATTGTTACAATTCTCAGTTTATGTCCACTGTCTCAAATTTCCAAGTCCAAGTCTTGTATACAAGCTTCAAACAGCTCAATTCTCAGTTCTAATAAGCTTATACAAGCTTCTAATAGCTTTCTATAAGCTTGCATTTCAGTTTTTAGCAAGTTTGGACATTGGTCAAAGAAAGTCAAACTGGGTCAAATGGCAATGGAAATGGTCAATGGGTGATGCAGTGTTGGAATTGGGTTAGTTCAGATATATTGGGTTTGTTTTGGATAGGTTAGTGGTACTTTGGTTCATTGTTTCAAGCCATAGTGGCTAGGACCCTTTGTAAGTAAATTCCAAGTTTCTTTGCATTATCTGAATTTGTAGTTAAAACTGGTTCTATTTTGTTAAAAAGTTGTAATTAGGTTAAGTGAATGTAGTTTGATCATTAATTCAAGTCTGCTCAGTGATTAGTTCAATTTATTTGCAAAAACAGTTGATAAAGGTGTGTTTGGCTTTACTGTTATAACTGTGTTAGAGGTGTACTCAGTGCTAGACTTTGGTTGTTTGTGGATTGTTTAGCTCATTTGAGTTCTAATCTGTCTTAGCTTGTGCCTGCAAAACACCCAAAGTCAAATTTCCTTTAATCTGTCTCATATTGCACAACTGTTGTGATTTTGGATCATCAAACTTTTGTTTTGTGTTTAAAGTTCTTAGATAAAGCTTGCAGTGAAGCTCATCACATCATATTTCATCAATATCAGTCATAAAATTGGAATCAAAGTTCAATATAGTCAAACTTTCAAATTCATATCAAAAGTCAAATTGGCAAAAATCTGTTTTGAGCCCAATTACAAGGAATTTTCATGAGTTCATTTTTGAGCCACATCAAGTGAAATTTGTGGCTTCATAAACCTCAGCTGGTATCATTTCTTATTAGCATTTTTTTAGAATTTTACCAATTTTTTATAAGCTCCAAACAAGCTTCTCAAGTAGCTCCTAGTTGCCCTGCTCCAAAAGCTCAGCATTAACTGAGTTTTTCTCAGATTTGTGCAAGCCTGCACAGGGCTCATTAGAGCTTCCCAAGGTCTGGTTTTTAGTTTGTAAGGTCTCAGCTAGGTCTACTTTAGGTCCCCATAGTTGGTTTTAGATTTCTAGCTTATTTGAGTGCTTAATTTTCTGCTTAAACCTGGTACCCTCTCACTGTTTTAGCTTATAAATTCTAATAAGCCAAATCTGTTGAGTTAGCAATTCAGTGACTATGGCTTGTTGATTCTTGTTGATTTTGAGTTCTTTTAGCATTATTTAGCTTCTGTATCAGTTTGGTGTATGTTGGTAGCTTATTGTCTAATTTAAGTGCTTATTTCTAAGCACTTAGCTTTGCAGTCCCATATTCTTGTACACAAGCACTTCTTTTTCTATTTTTCCTTGATTCCTCATATAATTTTAGAGTTTTCCTGAAATTTTCATATTTTTCCAAGTTTGTTTGCTATTTTTCTATATTTAAATTAGTTTTTAAGCACTTTTAAATAGCATTTAATACAAAAAATTTAGAAAAGTCTCAAAAAAATAAGTTTTCATTTTTCTTAAGTTTAGATAAATATAAAAAGTCAAAAAAATATTTTTCTAGATTTTTCCTAGTTAAATTTGTATTTTTAAGCCATTTAATTAGTTTTTAATAGTTTTTAATTCCTAGAAAATACAAAAATAATCAGAAAAATATAAAAATAGTTTTGAAAATTCTATTTTGTTATTTTAGATTTTTCTAAGTCTTAATCTTATTTTTCAAGCTTGATTTCCTATTTTCTTGTATTTTAGGTGATTATTTAATAGTTAAAAATAGTTTTTAATTAATAATAATTAGATAATTAGTTATAAAAATAATTTTATTTTTCTAATAATTTTCTTTTATCATTAGGTTTGTAAAAATATCATTTTTATATTTTTAGGGTTAATATTGATTTAGTTTCACGTTTTCATTTGTACGTCACGTAGTTTTTAAATTCAGTTTTATAAAAACATAAAAACAAAAACATCATTTTAATTATAGTGATAGCGTTTATTTAATATTTTTTATCTTTTTAATTTCCTTTAATTTTCATTTAAGCCATTGTAATTTGTTGGCTTTTTCTGTAGTTATAATTAATTCAGATCCCTTTTTCGTTCAAATTTCTCGATCACTATTCGTAGGGTGATCCATTGCATAGCTCGCTCGGACATAACGACCCGGGGAAACCCTATACTCCTCAGATCTTCATTGCATTCGTGCTTAAGCTGTTTTAAGTTTGTTACGGTCTGCCATTCACAAGTGGCAGACTTGAGTGATAAAACTTGACGGTTTTGCACGCATCAGCTAGCGACTTAGGCTTGTTATTTAACTTGTCTTATTAAGTTGTCAAAGACTCATGGTAGCGACTTGGTTTAAAAGCTAGCAACTTGGTTTGAAAGGTTAACGACTTGACTCGACTCTCCTAGCGACTTGGTGACAGAAATGAAGAAGAAGAAATGACAACATAAGACCATCAACATACAACATAATACCATAACACCAACAACCATCTCAGATCCAACCTCATCTACACTACAGATGTCAAAGATAATATCACAACTAGGATCTCAGTTTCATTCTTTCATTGTACATCAAGCCACATCAAGACCTCTAAGGTCTATCATTAGAATGAATTGCTCATCACAGATCCAATACTATAAAAGCTCTAAACGAAAATGATAAGTATACAAAAACAAAAGAATCTCAGCCTACTTAATTTCGTGGAACTCATGGGTTACATCAAGAACATAAAGTCTTAAGCACGAAATTAAGATATCATCACGGATCCGATTCATCAAACATCAATCTTTGATCACTTTCTTAAAAACATCAATTATTTTAAGACAACCCGATCTCAGCTTTGATCCCTTGTGTGCGGTTCATAGAACACATAGATCTATAAAGACCTATACACAAAAGATCGTGTGCTTCATGGATCTAAAACGTTTTTTTTTGTTGTTGTTAATGTTCGAATCTAAGTAATGAAATTAACAAGAATGTTAACTCAACTCTTTTATTCGTTTATTACATACAAATCTCATACACTAAGAGGAAATGGAAAAACCTACCCATGCTTAATCGTTTGAACCATCCCTGTGGTATACAATCTTGGTACTAGGTCACCTCCTTAAGCCATCCCTGTGGCGTGTATGCAAGACATCAAACCAACCCTGTGGTGATGTATTATTTGTGACGAGTGGCGAAGGTGTGTGTGGCGGATTATTGTTAAGAGGTTATTAGGGTTTGTTTGTTGTTTTGAGAGAAGGGGGCGCAATATTTCTGAATTAGGGTTAGGGTGTGAGACATGTTTGAGTTATATAACCGGTTAACAATGGCAATGGATCGGGCTTTATAGATTTGATGTGGGCCAATCGGGTTTAGTCATTTGTGATATGGGCTGATGGATTGATATTCCTGATGTGGGCTTTGAGTATAGATCGTGGACTGGGCTGATGTTTTATTTCGTTGAGCTGATGTTTCAAACGCAAGCATATCTTCAAAATTGTCATCCGAATTTTTGTTCACAAAAATTTTGGATACATTTTTGATATTTTGCTTAAGTACAGTATTTTTGGTATGGAAAATTTCACGAAAGGATACAAAATTCACGGCTTGAGCGAAAAAGTGAAAAATGACTACGGGTTTTTTGTACGGTTATTCTCCATATGTGGTCATTACTATTAGCCGGTGAATCAAAGGAGGTTCAATTTCAGCAATTCCCATGAGATATTCGACGCCAAAAAATTATCAATGATACTTCACAGTCTAAGCAAAATCTTTCTAAGAATCGTCAGCGTCAGTCATGATTTTTTCCAAGATGTTTGCTTATGACAAGAACTTGTCGTGCAAATAGTCGTACACGTTATGATGCTTCCGAAAGTTTGAAACCATCATGGGGGAGAAACGTGTACTTTGATGTGTTACGGTCAACCTCCAGGGGGAAGTAGTATATACTACTTGACTTAGTATGGTTTGTGAATCTGTCTACATTTGGGTATAGAATTGTTCATGGTGGATAAGAATCGTTGAAGAACCAATGCATGTTCCCCTAAAAACAGATATTCACTGAAACCAAAGTTGTCATTTGTGACAACCCGTATTTTCAGGTCATTTCTAGACACGATTCATGTCTCATTATTTCAACATTTATAGTAAACTTGGTTTACTTGGTTCAAATTCGCGTAATCTTGGAGGTTTAGCGGCGAATTCATGATCATGACATCACGTACATTTCATATGGACTATGATTAGTCTACATCTCATTGACATCATGTGCATCTCATTAGTTCATGCACGACATTTCATTTCACCCTTCAACGCGTGATTTTTATGTTTAATAATTTTTATCGCGTGAGTTTTTATTTTGATTATTTAACCCGTTACTTTCAAAAATGATCCCGAGGTATTTTTAAACTCACATTTAGTTTATAAAAACTATATTTTTAGTTTTCCTAGTGTTTCACATTCATTTGGTATTTTTATCGTTAAAATTTAATTATTACGTTGTTTTCTTAAAAATCTTACGATAATTATTTTATCACCCGATTTTCACAAGGAAAATATTTTTACAATTTTTATCACCTCATTACAATCTATTTTGAGCTATTAAAAACTTACTTGTACCACAAATTTCCATTTACCTTTACATTTATTTACTTACCTTTTTATTACAAGTCTTACAAATTAAACACAAATACATACAAGTTGCAAGATTTGAAAAAA
>BPTQ01000007.1:90869190-90929453 GCA_019973895.1 Chrysanthemum seticuspe | reverse complement strand
GTACTTACGTTATTTGTAATAACTCGTACATAGAGGGGGTTTCTCAAATTATTGTCGTAATTTTGTTCTTTTCACCCCGATACCTTGAGTGAACCTATTTGACCTTATTGCCGTTTTCACTCATGTGACTCCAAATATTACTACGCAGTTGGCCCTGGATAATAGTTACTATACTATACAGTACTCAACGTTACATTACAATACGTACGTGAAGCATACAATAAATATGGTAAATGCTCAAAAACTTTTACAATGAGCAGCTGCTTTTTATGAGAAAACTGCAGAACTTGGAAGTTTTTACTGAAATGTACAAAAATGCTGTTTTACAGTAGGATGATACCAAAATATTACTAAAAACCACTTTAATGGTGAAAAGCAGCGTTTTGTTACAGCAGCCTTTTTAGTACTTTAGTTGTTTATAACATTACATTGCAACTCATGACATATCATATCATTGATAATAGGTCCCGGTTGACGCATCATTATAAACCTCAGTGTACTCACTTTTGCCGTTATTCCAGTTTATCCAAGTGAGTTCCATAGCCCCACTTTTCTTGTTTTAATGCTGTTATTAAACTCTTTGGGGGAGATACATGCTCAATAATGTTTATTGCATTCATGACTATTTGCAAATTACATGTTTAGCCGAATTGAAATGCTTAGTCATGCGTAGTAACAGTTTGGCCATACGTAGTATTTACATGGTATATTCATTGGACTGATGGTCTTGGTATATTCATTGGACTGATGGTCTTGGTACATTCATTGGACTGATGGTCTTGGTATATTCATTGGACTGATGGTCTTGGTACATTCAATGAACTGATGGTCTTGGTATAATTAGGTCAAGTAAACATCGATACATTAAGTCATGCACTATTATGTGAATTCAATTGACGATTTCTGTTTGAACATAAACTTTACACACTTTGGCAGTGGGTTGTGAACACACAGGTTGCAAGCTTTGTATGGGCGGGACTTGGAACTGAGTGGATTTACAATGCCTTTGCTACATAAACGATTCTGAAAGACTTTACATTTCAACGATTTACAATGCCTTTGCGGCATAAACGATTTTTGAAAGGCTTTACATTTCAAAACAAACTCTATGAACTCACTCAACCTTTGTGTTGACACTTTTAGCATGTTTTTATCTCAGGTATCTAAGGCATTCACTTCATGGCATGCATTTGGACACATCATGGAGTCGTGGTGACGACGCGTCTCACTTGGGTTTTATGTACTCTAAAACATCGTTTGAATTGTAACAAATTTATTTCCGCACAAGTTGATATACATTTGGGACCTACTTTGTAAACTCTGATTTTTTTTATTAAATCAAACGATGTATTTTCCAAACGACACTTTAGGTCGTTCAATATAACTGTGATTGTGATGCTATGACAGTCAATCCCCAGGAATTCCATTCCGCTGCAAAACAGGTAATTTGGGGGTGTGACATAGCTTGAAAAGCAACTTATTGAGCCTTGGACAATTTACTGAAATTGGTCGTAAGGTAGTAATGAAAGACGACGAATTATGACTTTATGACGTGGATATCAAAATCTTCATGAAAGTTACGCGACAAAGAAACCGACTATATAAAGCAAGTCTAAGAATAGACACACCTGTCTGCCTACTAGCAAATTTAAAGGATAATACATGGTTGTGGCACGCGAGACTAGGACATCTCAATTTTGAGTCACTAAAATCAATGGCTCAAAGGGTTTTAGTTCATGGAATAACTGCCATTAAACATACAACACAAATCTGTGATGTTTGTTTAATTCGAAAACATAGTAGAGCGCCATTTCCTAAAAAAGCAAAAGCTAGATCAACATCACATTTAGATTTAATATATGGAGATATATGTGGACCAGTCACACCACCGACACCTTCTGGAAAGAAATACATATTCTTGTTAGTAGATGATTACTCAAGATATATGTGGGTGTATTTCCTAAATACGAAAGATCAAGCATTTGATACTTTCAAGGAATACAAGAAGACAATAGAAAATGAGTTAAGGACAACATTAAAGATGTTAAGAACTGATTGTGGAGGAGAATTCACATCAAATGAATTCACACAATATTGCAAACAAAATGGCATAGCACGGCAACTTACCACACCTTACTCACCGCAACAAAATGGAGTAGTTGAAAGAAGAAATAGAACAATTATGTCTACAACAAGATGTAGGATGAAAGCAACGAACATACCACAAAACTTTTGGGCTGAAGCTGTTATACACGCCATATACATCTTAAATAGCGTTCCTAAAAAAGCATTAGAAGACATTACTCCATATGAAGCAATTGAGCGAAGAAAGCCAAACTTATAGAATCTAAGAGTTTTTGGCTGCATAGCATATGCAAAGGTACCATCACAACATTTGACGAAGTTAGATGATAGAAGCAGTAGAATGGTATACTTAGGAAATGAACAAGGATCAAAAGCCTACCGACTATTTAATCCAAGAACACAAAAGATATGTGTTAGTGGAGACGTGAAGTTTAAGGAGAATGAAACATGGGATTGGAAGGAATACATGAGTGAGCACATTAACGACGAACCCGAATGGACTAACTTCAAAATAGAAAATCTTGAAGCCACAAATGAACATCATGATCAAGGAACTCAACCATATGACAATGAATTCCATAACAATGATGATGATGGATATACAACATCAACACCAAGCTCACCCTCACATTCTCAAACACTTCACACACCATCAACAAGTTCATCACAAGTAAATTCTTAAATTACACCAAATACCTCAACACAATCAATCTATCAAAGCAATAGTGGTTCAAACTCAACCACAAATTCACATTCACATTTTGATCATACACCGTTGAGAGGTTATAGAACATTAAATGACTTATACAAGAACACCGAGGAATTACTATTGCCTGAAGATGAACCCAAGAACTACAAGGAAGTATCAAGCGATAAAAAATGGATCGAAGCAATGAAGGTCGAGTTAGATTCCATCAATAGGAACAACACATGGGAATTAACCACACTACCCAAAGGACATAAAGAAATTGGTTTGAAATGGGTATTCAAGACCAATAAAGATACTAATGGAATTATAGTCAAGCATAAAGCAAGATTAGTAGCAAAAGGCTACATACAAGAGCATGGCATAGACTTTGAACAAGTATTCGCACCAGTAGCAAGGATGGTGTGGAAAACTAGAAGGGGGGTTGAATAGTTTTACCGATTTTAATTTAAGTTTCAAAGATTTAGATTCGATCTTATGTGAATTTGTATGGATGGATAGATAGTATAAAACAATAAGTAAAGTAAATAATGAAAGCAAGTAAAGTAAAGGATAGAAAGTTGCGACATAAGTGATTTATAGTGCTTCGGCTAAAAGGACACATTCCTTGCCCTACTCCACTCCTCGAGTACCCCACTCGAGAATTCAAGCACTATGTCAACAAGCTCCTTCAACATGGTGGAGAAGCCTCACAACGTCGCTTACACTTTTTCCTGTACAAAGCTAAATACCGAGTTCTTCCACGAGGTAGAACCAAACCTTTACACATCTATTACACAACAAATATGTGAAATATGAATTACAAGATCTTGCTACAGAAATCTTGTGGATGGAAAAATCAATCAAGGACCCTTTGCTTGGATACCTTATAGTATAGCGTGATCTCGCCTTTGAGAAGGACCTATATGAGAATCACAACAAAAGATAGAAGAACTACTAGAATGATCAAATGATCAAAGGTTAGGAGAGTGAGATAATATATGAGATAGTTGTAAGAAGAAGGGTGAGTAACAATGAAGAAATGGCTCACTATTTATAGGCACAAAAAGCCTTCTGTCCCACGGTTCTGGCAGATCCCTCACTTGGGGGATCCGGCCAGTGCAAAACTAGGGATCCCACAGTCTGGGTTATACTACTTCGGATTTTGGGTTGCAAACCGGGTTATGGGTTATGGGTATGAGCCATGGGTCATGCACTTTGGGTAATGGATACCCAACAAGAGACAATGTATCTAGACAATGGGTCATAGGTCATGGACATTGGGTCATGGGTCATGGATAATACCCAACATGATTTCATGCATGATGTCATGCAATGGGACATGGGTTATGGATCAGCTCCATGGGTATGGGTAATGGGTCTTCGATATTACCCATCCTATTACATAAACTATTACAACAAATAAATTATTACAACATTTTATGTGAATGACCAAATGTATATACTTTACAAAAATAACATGTATTCTTATAATTTTACTTATGATAACTTTATATTTGTTATCAACAAAACATAACGAGATTGCTAAATATGAATAAACATTTTTATGGTTTATTTGTATTAACAATCTCCCCCTTTTTGTTGATGACAAAACATAATGTTATGATGAGTAAAACTTACGATTAGATTTATGTTTTGAAAGTATATGTAAGTTTTACTTCTTCTCCCCCCTTTGTCGAAACAAAAAGTGAGCCTAGTGAAGAAATAAATTGTGGAATAAAAATAAGTATGATCCACAAAGCACTAGCTCCCCCTAGAATTGGGCGTCAAGTGAGAAAATATAATACCTACAAAAAAAATGTTAGTAGTAACATGTAATATAATCTTGTATAAGACGAGAAACAAGATAGGAAGCCAAGGTACATAAATAAATCCTTGTAATAAAATAACAAAATGTAGTGGTATATATGCCACATAAAAATGTAAAACTTAAGAACAAGGATTGTTCTTTAAAATGACTCAAAAAAAAGAAACAAAATAGAGAAAATATTATTATCATTCCTTTCATGCTTGCATATGGGTTAATTATTAAGGGGAAAGTTACTCTTGTGGATGATGATGGTAAACCTCTTAAAAAGGTTGATTTGAAAGAAAAGGCACATGATACGGCTACTAAGCCTAGTTCTTCTTCCTCTCCGTATTCTATGGTGGGTAACCCATTCTCTAAAGTGGGCGATGTGATTGTTTCTGACAGTGATGATGAGGAGGTGCTTGAGCCAGATAATCTTATGGCTAAATTTCTCGCATCGACAGGTGACAGTCATGAGCTTGAAGATTATTATGATGATTATGCGGATCAGGTCTATGATTTACCAGGGCAATTGGATGCTTTTTCTGACATGCATGATATCAAGCTCCAAGGTCATGGTAGAAACCAATCTAGACGTTAGGTTATGCTTGGTTTTGTGTCAAATGTAATCTAGTGAGTAGTGGTTGTTTTACTGTTTTAAGGATAGGAAGTGTCTTGTTATGTAGCTTTACCGCCTATGTAACGGGCTGAGATATGGGACTTCACTCATATCCTTTGTACTTGAATATTTTTTTGGAGTAATATATTTACCGGGGAAACCCTTTACCCAAAAAAAGACTAGCATGGACTTGTTTTCCTATGTTACAAGCATCACAAAAATGATGTTCGTATTTTAGTTTAGGTAGGTTTCGTACTAGTTCTTTGTATGATAGCGATTGAAGAAGTCGCATATTGGCGTGACCCAATCTTCGATGCCGTAACGTCGAAGTATCATCCATAGATGTAAGACAAAGCTTGTCTTTTGGTTCATTTCCGATTTTAATGACATAGACTCCATGTTTTCTAATGCCTCTTCCTATAGTAATACCATTTTTCAATATTTTACTACCGGTTTCACTAAAAAGTACGTTGCACATTTTATCACATATTTGACCTATACTTAGTAGATTAAAGTCTAGGTTTTCTACGTGACATACATCATTAATGGTTAAGGATTTGTGAGATATTGTACCTTTACTGATGATTTTGCTCTTGCTATTTCCAAACACCACATTTCCTCTATTGAAGGGTTCGTATGTGGAGAACAATTCTTTATTACCGGTCATATGCCTTGTGCACCCGCTATCCTTGATCCATTCGTCCGGATCTAAGTCAACCTTTAGGCACACATAAGAAAACAATTAACTCAAAATTTTGGTCCCCATTTGTTCATGGGACCATTGGTGTTATACATTTCATTCATATGAGGCATATACGACAAAGGTGAGAAAGAATTCCGAGGTGTAAAGTTTTGAAATGGAAAACCATTTTGTGCATTAGGATTCCATCCCATTTGATGGTCGTTACTTCTAGGATAGACATTGCCTGGTCTTCTTATATTTGTGTTCGGTTTAGAAAATGATGGACCTTTGTTTTTCATAAAACTTTGATTTTGTTTTAGGAGAGGTGGTTGTTTGACATTTCTAACAGTAACATGGGTTGGTTTCTTCTTGTTAACAATAACAAAGTCGGTTCTAGAGGACATGGTTGCGTTATTTCTACTGTTTACTGGTACAGACCCACGGATCCCTAAATTTACACTAGACGGTTCCTATTTCAAGGGATCTGTGGGATCTGTGGCAACAGTAGCCTATTTTTCAATTGCTTTAACGAATTCTTTAATCTCGCTAGTTGACGCAATGTGTTACTGAATACCTAAGCCCTTTTGATTATTACCCGTTTTAACATTATCAAGTATTTTATCAAGAGTATTAGTACTTATTCTAGCAATCTTAGAATCAAGATGAGCAACTAACGTTTCAAGTTCTACACAAAGCTTGCATTCACTATCTACTTCTTTTCCCTTTTCTAATCTCTTTAATTTATCTTTTAGTTCAAGAACTTCCTTTTCTAACCGTTCATTTTTGTTTTTCAACATCTTGTTTTTGTTAATTACTTTTAGACTAATTTTGCAAAGCTTATCATATTCAAGATGTAAGGATTCATCATCTAATGATGAACTACTATAATATAGAGAGTCAGAACATACCTCGTGGAGTCTTTTTCCATGAGACAAATTTCTTCATTCTCCTCCTCACTCATTCCCCGCGAGCCACTTACGAACGCCGTTTGTTCGTCATGTTTGGGACACTCACTAATGAAGTGATTAGGATCCCCGCATTTGAAACACTTCCGTTCGACCTTCATTTTCTTGTCATCTTTGCCTTTCCGCAACCCTTTCTTGTCGTCATAAGGTTGCTTGACAATCTTCCTTTTCTCCGAAAGAACTTCTTGAAGTCCCAAACCGCCATTGCATACTCTTCGTCATCACTTTCCGAAGATGAGGTTTCTTCATCGCTTGAGACTTTATTGGCCTTTAAGGCAAGAGATTTGTGCTTCTATTTCTTTTCCTTTGAAACTTCAGAGTCTTTAGCGAGGACGAGCTCATAGACTTTAAGGTTGCCTATGGGTTCATCGAGAGTGAGGATTGACAAGTCTTTGGATTCTTCGATGGCCGTCACCTTCAGTCTCCACTTTGATGGAAATGCCCTTAGAAATCTCCTGGCATGATTACGACTTGAAAAAGACTCATCAAGTGCTTGTAATGAAGTAATAATAGTATTAAAGTTATCAAAAGAGTTATCTATACTATCCTCATCCAATATTGAAAATTGTTCATATTGTTGAACAAATAAATCAATTTTGTTGTTTTTAACTTGTTGATTTCCTTGGTGTGTTACAACCAAAGAATTCCAAATTTCTTTAGCGGTTTTAAGCATAGAAATTCTTTCAAATTCCTTTTTAGGCAAGGCATTGTAGAAAACCATTTTTGCCTCACTATTTTTGGAAAGCTTTTTCCTTTGGTCGTCGGTGAGACGATCATGAGAAATGTTTATTTCGTTGCCGGTTTTATCATCTTTTGTAGTAGCTTGAAAATCACCTTCAACAATAGTATACCAAAGATCAATATCTTTTGATTTCATATAAGTTTTAAATCTATTTTTCCAATAAATAAAACCATTAGTTTCAAGTAATGGAGGTCGTTGCATAGATTGCCCTTCTCTATAACTTTCAAAATTCATTGTGATCGAAAAGTTTTTAAAATACAATTTACATTAAAACTTTTGTAAACCTTGCTCTTGATGCTAATTTTGGAAAACTAGATGGGAGGTTGAATAGTTTTACCAATTTTAATTTAAGTTTAAAACATTTAGATTCGATCTTATGTGAATTCGTATGGATAGATAGATAGTATTAAACACTAAGTAAAGTAAATAATGAAAGCAAGTAAAGTAAAGGATAGAAAGTAGCGACACAAGTGATTTATAGTGGTTCGGCTACAAGTACACCTTCCTTGCCCTACTCCACTCCCCGAGTACCCCACTTGAGAGTTCAAGCACTATGTCAACAAGCTCCTTCAACACGGCGTAGAAGCCTCACAACGTCGCTTACACTTTATCCAGTACAAAGCTAAATACCGAGTTCTTCCACGAGGTAGAACCAAACCTTTACACAACCATTACACAACAACTATGTGAAATATGAATTACAAGATCTTGCTACAAAAATCTTGTGGATGAAAAAATCAATCAAGGACCCTTTGCTTGGATGACTTGTAGTATAGCGTGATCTCGCCTTTGAGAAGGACCTATATGAGAATCACAACAAAAGATAGAAGAACTATTTGAACGATCAAATGATCAGAGGTTAGGAGAGTGAGATAATATATGAGAGAGTTGTAAGAAGAAGGGTGAGTAACAATGAATAAATGGCTCACTATTTATAGCCACAAAAAGCCTTCTATCCCACGGTTCTGGCGGATCCCTCACTTGGGGGATCCGGCCAGTGCAAAACTAGGGATCCGGCAGTCTGGGTTATACCAGTCCGGATTTTGGGTTGCAAACCAGGTTATGGGTTGTGGGAATGAGCCATGGTTCATGGAATTTAGGTCATGGGTACCCAACAAGATACAATGTAATGGGTCATGGACATTGGGTCATGGGTCATGGATAATGTGGAAAACTAGAAGGGGGGGTTGAATAGTTTTACCGATTAAACTTCGTTTTAAAATATTTAGATCGAGTTATGTCAATCTATTTAGATGTGTATGTTGGACATTGATACATAGATATATAAATGTGTAATGGAAAGATAAAGAGTAAGAAACACATAACCACAACACGAGTGTTTATAATGGTTCAGCTACAAGGACACCTTCCTTGCCCTACTCCACTCCTTGAGTCACCTACTCGAGAGTTTGTAATCACTACACGACACCAACTCCTTGTGGCGGAGAAGCCTTCACAACGTCGCCTACTCTTTTTCCGGTACTAGGCTAGACACCGGGTTCTTCCACTAGGTAGAACCACACCTAACACAACGTCGCCTATACTTTATCCGGTACAAGGCTAGATACCGAGTTCCATTATAAAGGAGGAACTACTACCCAACACTACACAACACATATCCCAAAGGAGACCCACTCCTTATTACAACATCATCAAGGATATCAATGTCCTTGGATACACCCTATCTCTATTTGTACATCGATACACCTTATCGATTGTACACCCTTGGCATCTTTCACTAATGCCACTTGACCTTACTTCTAGGCACCCTTCACTAATGCCCTTGACACGGACGTTTGGCACCTTTCACTAATGTCTTTGTCTTGACTCCTTTGGCATTCTTCACTAATGCCTTTGACACGGACTTTAAGCACCTTTCACTAATGCCTTCGTCTTGACTCTTTCGGCATCATTCACTAATGCCTTTGACACAACACTTCTATGGAGGATGAAAGAACTATCAACAAGAGAACCTCAGTAGTCTTGATGATGACGAAGCATGGCAACTCATGGACTTGAGCTTGCTCGACTTCAAAGAGGTGGTGATCTCGCCTTTAAGAGGAACCTAGAGAATCACACAAAAAAAAAACTACATACAAAGATCACTTGGATCTGTGGTTAAATAGTTTACAACTCAAATAGAAAATATATGTGAAAGGGGTTAGTTACAATGAAGAAATGGCTCACTATTTATAAAGGAAAATGTGCTACTGTCCCACGGATCCCTTACTTGAGGGATCCGTCTAGTGTAAAATGGGGGAACCGTGGGACGCTCCTCTTTGCCCATGGGTTTTGGGTCATGGGTCATGGGTTATGGGTTATAGGTCCTAGACTTTAGACCATGGGTATCCAAGTAGATACAATGTATCTACTAGATGCAATGCATCTAGTCCATAGGTCATGGGTTAGCTCAATGGGTCATGGATAACGCCCATTTATGACTTATGCATGATGTCATGCAATGGGTTATGGGTTATGCTCCATGGGTATGGGTCATGGACTTTGGGTTTTACCCAACTACATTCAATGTATTTAGTCAATGTGTCAAATACTTTAAACTTCTACCTATTGTATTACCCATTACAATACATACTAATTATGTATATATCTACCCAATATGTAAACACTAGTTGTTATACATATGCATTACTAAAACATAAAAGCACTATTACTTGTTTAGTGTTTTATATGAAAAATGTAAGTGTGTTAGTAAACTATTGACTCAAACTATTTACGTATTTTATTTGTTTCGTTAAAATGATTTTACGTTTGTTATCGACAAAACATTTGAAGATCGTAAAATATAAATAAACGTTTTTATGGCTTATTTGTATTAACAGATAATACCCAACATAATTTCATGCATGATGTCATGCAATGGGTGATGGGTTATGGATTAGCTCCATGGGTATGGGTCATGAGTCTTGGATATTACCCATCCTATTACATAAACTATTACAACAAATAAATTATTACAACATTTTATATGAATGACCAAATGTATATACTTTACAAAAATAACATGTATTCTTATAATTTACTTATGATAACTTTATATTTGTTATCAATAAAACATAACGAGATCGCTAAATATGAATAAACATTTTTACGGTTTATTTGTATTAACATATGGAAACTAAACGTTTACTACTCGCCATAGCCGCTAATAACAAATGGGAAGTACATCACCTCGACGTAAAATCTGCATTTCTACATGGAGACTTAAAAGAAGAAGTGTACGTTACACAACCCGAAGGATTTATAAAGAGATAGAATTCTGGAAAAGTCTATAGACTTATAAAAGCTCTATAAAAACTAAGATAAGCACCACGTGCATGGAACATAAAGTTAGAAAACACCTTGAAGTCATTTGATTTCAAGAAATGTGCACTAGAACAAGCGATCTACATGAAGGCATCAAAAGACTCAATACTACTAATAGGAGTCTATGTAGATGATTTAATCATCACTGGTACACCAAAGAAAGAGATCGACAAGTTTAAAGCTCAAATGGAAGAAAAATTCGAAATGAGTGACCTAGGATTATTAGCTTACTATCTAGGAATAGAAGTCACACAAACTGGGGGTGACATTTCAATAAAGCAATCCGCCTGTGCAAGAAAGATCCTAAAGGAAGTTGGTATGATAGACTGCAACGAGACGCTAATACCAATGGATCCAGGAACAAGACTGACAAAGGACACTGAAGGAACATTGGTCAACTCAACTGAATATCGAAGCTTAATTGGATGTTTAAGATATCTGCTTCACACAAGACTCGACTTAAGTTATCCTATTGGATTACTTAGTCGTTTTATGCAAGAACCAAAGGAGCAACATATGAAGGCTATAAGGCAAGTACTACGCTATGTAAAAGGAACAAAGGATTATGGTATCACCTACAAGCATAATGGAGGAAACAAGATACAAGAATTCAGCGACAGTAGTTATGGAGTCAACACTCAAGAAGGAAAAGGAACTGTTGTAATAATAATTTACTATGGAGAATCACCAATTAGTTGGAGCACACAAAAACAAGCCACTGTAGCATTATCATCATGTGAATCTGAATTTATTGCAGCAATAGCAGCAGCAACATAAGCATTATGGTTAAAAAGACTACTAAGCAGGCTTACACACTCAAAGGTAGAAAATGGTTATAATAATGGTTGATAACAAATCTATTATAGAACTGATAAAGACCCCCATATTTCATGGAAGAAGTAAACATATTGATACAAAGTACCACTTCATAAGAGAATATGTTGAAAGAGAAGACTTACAAGTTGAATTCATAAGTGGAGAATATCAAAAGGCTGACATACTCACAAAAGCACTACCGAAGATCAAGTTTCTAACAATGAGACAACTTATTGGAGATATAGATATTTGATAAAGCGATTATGATTAAGGGGTGAATAATGGGTTAATCTTAATCTGCAACAAAGGCAGTTATAGTTAGTTATATGACAGTTATATGGCAGTTATCATGAAAGGACACAACTGTTGGTTCAAGCGAACCATCACAACCTTTCATTCATGCCTTTTCATTTTGTACAAATAGATAGAACATGTATACAAACAGATTTGGTGATAGATTAATAAAAACACTTGTATTTCATAGTTGCAATTTCATAATCCTAATTTTGATATATTGTGACTAAGATAGATCATAGATCCGTCTAAAAGGCCAACATATACATACCTTGAGTTAGCTTGTCTTAAAGGATGTAGATTCGGAAGAGCTCCTAATGGGAGACCATTGGCATACATTTTGGACATTCGATTCGGTTAAAAGCTGCAAGTTGTATGCACCCTTCACAAAAAATATGACCACAATAGTAGCCGTTGCATCAACCACCTGTCTCAAGAAAATTGGACAAGGAAACGTGGGCAGCTGTGGTAGTGGTGGTGGTAAATAGACCGGATGAGATCCTGGTGTGTGAGCTTGTGCCTGCATATTGGGCATCTCAATTGATCCGTAATTGCACTTCCTATGCAACGTTGACAAAAAACATGTCCACATTTAGTAGCCGTTTCATTGACGAACGCTTGAAAGCATATTGGACAAATGAAGGAAGATGGTGGTGGCAAAGGCCCTGGTGCAACAGAATCCACCCACAATTATAGAGAAAACCAGTTTGTAGTTGATATTTTCATTTGTGTTTCTAAAAAGTCCCTAAAACGCGCAAAGAACTATCAACAAACAAACATATGTACATACTACAGATGCATATGCATGCATATATACAAGACCCCAAAGAGTATTCGTATTTTTACCATGGAAAAACTAGTTCCTTGGCCACGGATGATGATTGCCACTGGTTCTTGTGTCTGAAGTCTTCTGCTTCTCTAACGCATCAAACGAAACCAGGAAAACTCGGTACCAGGTGGGTAGAATACCATCGTCTCTGCAAATATATAAACCATATAAAATAATCCCAAAAATAAGAACTTAGTAAAAAGGGAAATTGCAAACATGACACACTCACGTATATATAACAAGGATACTTACAAATTTTAACATCCAATTCTCTATATATACACACACACACACACATATATAAACAAACACATCGTGTATGGCTGTATGTTTTTAATGTATTTATTGTGCATTTGTATTAGTGTTATATCATTAGAAGAATTTGACTTAAACATTACCACACTAATTAGTGTTATATCGTTTCAGAACTATTCTTGTAAAAAATTTGACATGCTCATTTGAAGGGCTTGGCTTGATAAGTGATTCGTCGGGAAACCAATAATAAGAAGTTTGTAGTGTGTTGGGTAACTCAAACGTGTTAGGTTTGAGCACCGAGATCGTTCCGAACGAGGGTTGAATGGAATTTCCAACTCACGTCGCGATTATCGGGATTTGAATGAGAAAAGGGGATAATATGATGTTTTCTAAACTACGGGATAAGGAAAGTAAATGGGACTAAAATCTAAATGGAAAAACCCAGAGTTATGGCAAACTACGCAAATCTATACTAAAATGCAAATACGGGATTAAAACGAAACGCGAATAAAAAGCAACTACGTCTAATCTAACTCCTAAAAATAACCTAAAATTACTTTTATACTAAAAATGATATAAGAAAACTATCTATGAATTAAAACTAATTTTTAGGATTTTTCTGGATTTTATTAGAATTAAAAACTAATTTTTAACTTTTAAAACTAAATTAAAATTCTAGAAATTATGAAAATTAAGGAGAAAAATATGAAACTATTTTTATAAAATCTAAAATATCCTAAGAGAATTTTCAAAACTATTTTTTTATTTTTCTGATTATTTTTCTAATTTCTATGAATTTAAAACTATTTAAATCTAATTTAAATTGTGAAAAGTACCAAATAAAAGGGGAAAAATAGGGAAAAATATTTTTTATGCTTTTTATATTTATCTTAATCTAAGAAAATTGAAAAATTATTTTTTGGAACTTTTTCTTAATTATTTGCAATAAAAGCTATTTAAAAGTGAATAAAAACTGATTTAAATTGTAAAAAAAATACTAAACAGAACTGGAAAAATCTGAAAATTTCAGGAAAAGTCTAAAATTATATTCTAAGTCTATGAAAAATATCAAACACTATGCTTATGTGAAGGATATGAGAGCTGTAGTGCAAACTGATTACAAATAAGCTAATGAAAATAAGCAAATAAGCTCTAGAATGCACCAACTGATAACAGAAGCTAAATTATACTATAACTACTTTAAAACAACTAATGCAAGCTAATCCTAACACCTAATAAGCAGTCTACCTAGTTTTAAGCTAACTGCTACTCTTATCCAAACAGCTATTGACCTTCCTACTTTAAGCTACTTTATAAGCTAATCTAAAGCTCCAAACTGAAAACCAGAAATATAGAACTCAAGATCACCAATCAAATGACTACTAAACCAAAACTCAGGCCCTAACTATTTGAAATGAACACTGTGCAAGGTCTGCAAGAATTGAAGAAAACTGACTTTGACATTATTTTGACTTTTGAAAACAGTTTGAAAATTTGACTTATGTGAGATTTGATTCAAAGTAATGAACTGATTTTGATGTTATCAGCTAAAACTTAGTTACAATAAGCTAAATCACTAATTTCTAAACCTAAATCTAGCTTTTGAATATCAAAAATCCAACAGATACTCAGATTAGAACTGGTCTAAGGTGATTTTGACTAAAAGTGAATGTAGATGCAAGACAATGACCAATATGAGTGAAATAAACCTCAACAAACTTAAATCAACTAAACTTATTCATCAAACTAACCTCCAATTCAAACCTGAGCACTAATCCAAACACCCTATAATGAGCAGATATGCAAGCTACTACCAACAATCATTAAACCTAACCCATGCTATCTATCAAATCAGATCCTAATATCACTATAATACCTAAATGATGCAAGATCTAACACTATAACTATCAAACAGTTATTAGTCTACTTATATAAAATTGACAGCAATGAAACAGTATTGCAAAGATAACACTTACATAAGTCCAGCCACAATGACAAGCTCAACTGAGATCATTTAAACACTAACCTAATCTGATCTCAACCCAAATAAATCAAACTCAACCCACTTCCATGATCAAAACAGTAATTCAGAACCAAATAATGTAGCAGCTGCAGCTTTGACTTTTGTTGACCAGATTCTAAAACTGAGAATTAGAGCATTAAAAACAGAGATGAGCTCAATTAAGCTTTCACAAGCTTAATTGAGCTTATTAAACAGTAAGTAAAGCTTATTAAACAGACTTTAATGATTGAAATCTTAAAAGAGGCCAAGTGAAAACAAGGTAAATTTGTATTAAAGTAAAATGAAATTACAACTGAAAATGAAGATTATACTGGATTTAATACAGAAAAACATAAAAATGACAAGTAAATAAGCAATGGTAACAATTCCTAAGACATGGAAATTGGACGAATTCAACAATGTGAAGGAATGGGTATAAATAGCTGAGCTGAGGCCTTTGGGATGCTCTGAGGAAGCATCTGGAAGTACAATCTTGACCTTTGATTCATTCTCTTGTCATCATATCAAATCAGAGCCCTTGGATCATTCTTGTGATGTGGCAGGACCAATAGGAGAGCTCTAAATTGACACTGTGGCAATCCTCATGACATTCACCTCTGACACGTTTGTCAGACCTTCTAGAAGGTCTACTAAAGGTGGGTAAATGATTGGGAAGCAAGGGTAAATGGGTGATGGTCGGTAAAACAGTAAATGGGTGGTCATTTGGTTTTGGGCGCGCTGGGTTGGAAAGGATTTATTTTATATTTATTTGATTATTTGACCGGGTTGGATAGGTGGTTTGACTTGGGTAAATAACGGGTGTAAATGGGTACCGGGTTTAGGAGTTGTGATAGTGGACCGGGTATAGGTTTGTTTGGGTTTTGGGCTTGGATATTTGGGCCGTAGGTTTTTATTTGGATTTAGGACTAATAGTGAACCAAAGTATATTTCAAGGACCAAGTGTGTATAAACTGAAACTTCAGGGACCAATTCTGTAAATCTGAAAATCTCTTTCAAGGGTCTTTCTTGTCAATCTCAAATAATCCAAGGGTTGATTTTGACAATTCCAGAAACTTGAGGGATCACTTTTGCCAAATGCTCAAAGATGAGGGACTGAACTTGACAATTCTTCAAACTTGATTATATCTTCTAAAAATCATCCTCAGAGAATAAAATCTTCCAAAATGCACAATTTCAACCTTCCGGCTCAGCTTAAGCTCTCTTGATCTCTCGTGCTCGGATTTACGTCTGATTTGGTTCCTTTTTGTGTGTTTTTACATATCCGTACCTGCACAAGCACAAACTCAAGAAAACCACAAATATTAGCAATAAACGGCTCTTTCTTGGTTATTTTGGGTTTTATTTGATAAAGAAATGATATGTGTTTTAACACATATCAAAATACCCAGACGATACGATTGTCGTGTCCTCACGCAATGCAATCAAATCACGCTTCTAAAACCAAGGATTTCAATCTCTTTCTACTAAACCTATGAAGAAGTAGCAAAGATTCCTCAAAAGAGATTAAGAACCCTTAATTCTAAAAACGCCCCGTTTACCTTTTATTTCATATATAGATATTACGATTTAAGCACATTCCGGTTATGAGTGACGGTTTGTTGAACTTTCATGTCGATCAATAACTCCAACATTTTTCAAAAGACATGTTAGGATCACGGAGTAGAAAACACAACACAGCGTGAAGTGACCATACGGATAGAATACATCGTCCCTGATTTTTCACAAGTCCCAAACTAAGCGTAAAATCGAAATCATTGTTAAATATGATTCTAGATGCTAACACTACCCATGGAAGTTACTTGTGTAATTACCTTTTGTTCCCATTTTCCTATTTTTCTCTAGATTTTTTTATTTTTGTGAGAAATGAATTTCTTCAAATTTCTCGTTTCGATAATTTTTATTCCGATAAAGATATAAAGCTAAGTCGATAATTAGTTGTCCATCTTCTCTCAAGAACCATTGTCCCAAAAATGAGGTCCACATCAAGGAATTTTTATTCACTTACATTTTTGACTTTTTCATTTTTTCTCATCATTCATTTTTTTTTTTTTTTTTTTTTTTTTTTTTTACACTTATACTTTTTATTTATATGAGCTATGAACTACGGAGCTTCACGGGGTAATTCCAAGACTATAGGCTTCATGAAATGAGGATCCCGGCTGGCTAGGCTAAGACCTCACTCAATCCCGGCTAAAGATCCAAGGGTCCGATCTCGACACCGCAGCTCATAACTTAACTTATTACTTTTTCACTTATCACTTATTGCTTATTTATTACGGATCCTTGATGTGTACCCAATTTTTAAAACAAATATTCTTTTAAGAAGATAAAGAACTAACTATCGCCAAAAACTCAACATCTCTAATTATTTATTAGACAGATATGGGGTGAAACAATTTTGTGGGAACAAAAAGCCACAAGTACCTTCGATAGGCTCTAAAGAGAACCAACTACTCCACGCTTAGCATCTAAACTCATAAGTAACTCTATCATTTCTCGATCTCCGCAAATTTAAAATCCCAAATAATGAGATCCGCGGATGCTTAGCCGATAATTTTTAGATTATCTATGGTTAAGGGAACAAGCTAGGGCTCAACACGCCCGGTCAAGTCAGAATTCTATTCCTACTCTCACCAGCGGAAAGTCAACAAGGTGTCAAAACATATATTAACTTAGCTAATGCTTCGTCTAATGAAATAAAGTTATGCATATTTAAAGTTACTCAGGGAAACTTGCAAAATCTTGGCCTTGTGAGCTAGAATTCGCATTTTATAGCTTCTTGTCTAAGAGACTAGCAAACTTTTCAATCAAAAAGACTTAACAAAAGCTTACAAAAATTTTTAAATTTTGCTCATTTTTGCACAATTTTTTTTATTTTCTAAGGAAAAACGGGGTTGCGAGAGTATACGACAAAAAACAAGCAAGTGCGGTCAAATAAAATCGAAGATTACCCTACCCCAGACTAGAACGAAACATTGTCCTCAATGTTTTAAAGCAAGGGTACCACGAAAATCTAAAAGCCGTTTATTAAGTATGCTCAAAGATAAACGTTAGTCGATAAGATTAGGATATCGGATTTCCATCAGCATCGATCATGAAACTCGAGTGGAGAAAAGACAAACTTCGAGCACGAGAGTCTTCATATCGGGAACATCCTAAACACAACATCACAAACAACCAAACACGAGAAATCGAAGAGGCTGACCCTTTCGCGTCACTTATTAGAAAATAGAAAGAAGATAGAGATAAGCATGGGGTGCCTCCCACGAAGCGCTACTGTTTTTGATCACCGAGTCGCTAGCCTGACTCGTCCCCGAATTCATTTGTCCTTGGGGAAGAAAGTGGTAGAGATACCAGGGTCAAAAACGGTATCCTCACTCCGGAGGGAAAGAGAATGGGTGGGTTGGGAGGGAAAGAAAATGTCGGACTCAAGCACATAAGGGATAACATGAAAGAATGATCCATCATCCGGCGGTTTAGCAGGTGGACGAAGGGATGACGGATAGAAATGAGAAAACTCCAAGAAAGATGGGATCTCATGGTAAAGGATAAGAGATGTAGGCTCACAACTGAAGGCATCCATCGGAGGATCCTTATCTCGAATAACGGTTTTAGCATAAAGCTCATCTATGTCGAATATCCCAGGTTTAAAAATCTTGTCTTCACATGCGGGTTCAACGGGATACGTGATGGTCGACTCATTAGAGAGAGGAGAGTCAAGAAAACCATCAAGAACAACTGTATCCCCATCGGGATCATTCATAACATCCTCAATACCCGGTGGTATTGGATCTTCAAGAGCAAGAAATGAGTCGGCGTCCTCAATGATTGGGTCATTTGTCGGAATATCGGAAATATCGTTCGAAACTTTGCTCACATCAACATCAAAGTAGAACCGCTCAAGAATCGGAGGATAAACATCAGCAATAGTGGGACTGCCACTAGTCTCTTCATCAAATCGGAAAGTCTCAAGCTCGGGAGAGAAATCACTATCTTTAACGGAGATAGGATGCGAACTTGAATTATCGTTTAGGGCTTCAATCTTGGAAATGAGAAGATAAACATTCGACAATGTTTCTCGTAATGCTTCATCCTCGATCTCAATATCATCCGGCTCAATCTCTTTTTCTTCTGGCTCAAAATCATTATCTTCTTCTATGTTAATGTGCTCAGAAGGTAAATCGTCGACAAAATCGATGTCTCCATAAGAATCGTTATCAGAATCGGAGAACATCTCAACATGATCATTCAAATTATCAAGAGAAGGCTCATCACAAATATCAACAACCCCAGACTCTCTTAGGCTTGGGATAAGGATCTCAACATTAGACACTTCCGTTTCCGGAATAGTACTAAGATGCTCATCCCCCATTATGAGAGAGTCAACGGGTTCAACAATTATCGAAGAAACATGATCATCGACCTCTTCCAAAAGAACGTCACTTCTCTCAACCGGTGTGAGTGAAGGGGAAGAGTCGGAAATGAGAAGCTCAGAAATAAGAGAGGGAGTATATGTCGAAGATTCCGGGGATGGGACAAATGGTGTGCTCTAAGAGCTAGCAAGTTCCACCACTTCCATTGTGGTCTCCGGTTCTTTCTGTTTAGTAATCATTTTAAGCTCATAATTTCGTTCCGTTTTGTTGTAACTCGACAAACTCGTGATAGCGAATCGTGAAAGAGAAGGATCGATTCTAGAATTCTTCGGATTAGAGTCGAGAGTACAAACGGGAATCACCTCGGGTTCATAAACATGTTCCATCTCCCTCACCGGAGAGGGAGTAGGAATCGAGGGTTCATCAAGATTATATTTCAAAATTTTTGACAAGGCTTCAAGTTTTTCAATGTTGTTAAGAAAAGCACGACGTTCAAAGAAATCGTCTCCGTAACCCTCGGTGGGTTCTTCGGGTAGCTCCGAAATGGTGTGATCGTCTTCCATAACTTGAACGGGTTCCTCATTAACACATTGTCGAGCTTGAATGTGGCTTAATAAAGTTTGAAGCATGCTTTCAATGTTGTTTTGACGTTGCTCAAATCTTTCTTCAAAATCGATGGAAACGTCATCGATAACCCCAGTGGGTTCTTTCAAAGGGCAACACATACAAGATTCGCGATAAAATCCACACTCTTTGCAAAAACAACGTTCACAAAGTGAATCATCTTTTAACAAATCGCTACAATTAAAGCAATAAGGTTGATAGAAATTTTGAGAATCCATGAGAATTAATCATAAAAGAGGGATAAGAGGAAAGAATAATCAAATCAGAGGGTAAAGAAGAATATTTTTGGGTTTTTGAAACAAATTTTGAAAAGGAAAATCTTTTTGGGTTTTTATATTTAAGAAAACACAATATTTTATTAACCGTCACGTCAACCGGTGCTCGGTAGCTCTCAAAAGTACGCGCAGCGGAGCGGGAACGAAGAGTGGATCGTTCTTCAGTCTGCAATTTAATGTCAAGACTTTCCTTATACCCCGTGTATAGGTTGTACCTTCAAGGTGAGCCGACGTAACAATTGACGTTTCAGTTTCTTTTGTTGGTTTTTTAATTTTTATGGTTTTGCAAACACTCTAGGAAGAATGTTTTGGTGTTTTTAGATGTTTTTGGGTTTTTCAAAAATATATATTTACAAAAACGACGGTAACTTCACTCGGGGAAAGATCTTCAAATGCACGCGATTCGAGACGGAATACGAAAACTCGCTACAAGCCCTCCCCGGCAGCGGCGCCAAAAATTGATTCATCGGGAAACCAATAATAAGAAGTTTGTAGTATGTTGGGTAACTCAAACGTGTTAGGTTTGAGCACCGAGATCGTTCCGAACGAGGGTTGAATGGAATTTCCAACTCACGTCGCGATTATCGGGATTTGAATGAGAAAAGGGGATAATATGATGTTTTCTAAACTACGGGATAAGGAAAGTAAATGGGACTAAAATCTAAAGGGAAAAACCCAGAGTTATGGCAAACTACGCAAATCTATACTAAAATGCAAATACGGGATTAAAACGAAACGCGAATAAAAAGCAACTACGTCTAATCTAACTCCTAAAAATAACCTAAAATTACTTTTATACTAAAAATGATATAAGAAAACTATCTATGAATTAAAACTAATTTTTAGGATTTTTCTGGATTTTATTAGAATTAAAAACTAATTTTTAACTTTTAAAACTAAATTAAAATTCTAGAAATTATGAAAATTAAGGAGAAAAATATGAAACTATTTTTATAAAATCTAAAATATCCTAAGAGAATTTTCAAAACTATTTTTTTATTTTTATGATTATTTTTCTAATTTCTATGAATTTAAAACTATTTAAATCTAATTTAAATTGTGAAAAGTACCAAATAAAAGGGGGAAAATAGGGAAAAATATTTTTTATGCTTTTTATATTTATCTTAATCTAAGAAAATTGAAAAATTATTTTTTGGAACTTTTTCTTAATTATTTGCAATAAAAGCTATTTAAAAGTGAATAAAAACTGATTTAAATTGTAAAAAATACTAAACAGAACTGGAAAAATCTAAAAATTTCAGGAAAAGTCTAAAATTATATTCTAAGTCTATGAAAAATATCAAACACTATGCTTATGTGAAGGATATGAGAGTTGTAGTGCAAACTGATTACAAATAAGCTAATGAAAATAAGCAAATAAGCTCTAGAATGCACCAACTGATAACAGAAGCTAAATTATACTATAACTACTTTAAAACAACTAATGCAAGCTAATCCTAACACCTAATAAGCAGTCTACCTAGTTTTAAGCTAACTGCTACTCTTATCCAAACAGCTATTGACCTTCCTACTTTAAGCTACTTTATAAGCTAATCTAAAGCTCCAAACTGAAAACCAGAAATATAGAACTCAAGATCACCAATCAAATGACTACTAAACCAAAACTCAGACCCTAACTATTTGAAATGAACACTGTGCAAGGTCTGCAAGAATTGAAGAAAACTGACTTTGACATTATTTTGACTTTTGAAAACAGTTTGAAAATTTGACTTATGTGAGATTTGATTCAAAGTAATGAACTGATTTTGATGTTATCAGCTAAAACTTAGTTACAATAAGCTAAATCACTAATTTCTAAACCTAAATCTAGCTTTTGAATATCAAAAATCCAACAGATACTCAGATTAGAACTGGTCTAAGGTGATTTTGACTAAAAGTGAATGTAGATGCAAGACAATGACCAATATGAGTGAAATAAACCTCAACAAACTTAAATCAACTAAACTTATTCATCAAACTAACCTCCAATTCAAACCTGAGCACTAATCCAAACACCCTATAATGAGCAGATATGCAAGCTACTACCAACAATCATTAAACCTAACCCATGCTATCTATCAAATCAGATCCTAATATCACTATAATACCTAAATGATGCAAGATCTAACACTATAACTATCAAACAGTTATTAGTCTACTTATATAAAATTGACAGCAATGAAACAGTATTGCAAAGATAACACTTACATAAGTCCAGCCACAATGACAAGCTCAACTGAGATCATTTAAACACTAACCTAATCTGATCTCAACCCAAATAAATCAAACTCAACCAACTTCCATGATCAAAACAGTAATTCAGAACCAAATAATGTAGCAGCTGCAGCTTTGACTTTTGTTGACCAGATTCTAAAACTGAGAATTAGAGCATTAAAAACAGAGATGAGCTCAATTAAGATTTCACAAGCTTAATTGAGCTTATTAAACAATAAGTAAAGCTTATTAAACAGACTTTAATGATTGAAATCTTAAAATAGGCCAAGTGAAAACAAGGTAAATTTGTATTAAAGTAAAATGAAATTACAACTGAAAATGAAGATTATACTGGATTTAATACAGAAAAACATAAAAATGACAAGTAAATAAGCAATGGTAACAATTCCTAAGACATGGAAATTGGACGAATTCAACAATGTGAAGGAATGGGTATAAATAGCTGAGCTGAGGCCTTTAGGATGCTCTGAGGAAGCATCTGGAAGTACAATCTTGACCTTTGATTCATTCTCTTGTCATCATATCAAATCAGAGCCCTTGGATCATTCTTGTGATGTGGCAGGACCAATAGGAGAGCTCTAAATTGACACTGTGGCAATCCTCATGACATTCACCTCTGACACGTTTGTCAGACCTTCTAGAAGGTCTACTAAAGGTGGGTAAATGATTGGGAAGCAAGGGTAAATGGGTGATGGTCGGTAAAACAGTAAATGGGTGGTCATTTGGTTTTGGGCGCGCTGGGTTGGAAAGGATTTATTTTATATTTATTTGATTATTTGACCGGGTTGGATAGGTGGTTTGACTTGGGTAAATAACGGGTGTAAATGGGTACCGGGTTTAGGAGTTGTGATAGTGGACCGGGTATTGGTTTGTTTGGGTTTTGGGCTTGAATATTTGGGCCGTAGGTTTTTATTTGGATTTAGGACTAATAGTGAACCAAAGTATATTTCAAGGACCAAGTGTGTATAAATTGAAACTTCAGGGACCAATTCTGTAAATCTGAAAATCTCTTTCAAGGGTCTTTCTTGTCAATCTCAAATAATCCAAGGGTTGATTTTGACAATTCCAGAAACTTGAGGGATCACTTTTGCCAAATGCTCAAAGATGAGGGACTGAACTTGACAATTCTTCAAACTTGATTATATCTTCTAAAAATCATCCTCAGAGAATAAAATCTTCCAAAATGCACAATTTCAACCTTCCGGCTCAGCTTAAGCTCTCTTGATCTCTCGTGCTCGGATTTACGTCTGATTTGGTTCCTTTTTGTGTGTTTTTACATATCCGTACCTGCACAAGCACAAACTCAAGAAAACATAATATTAGCAATAAACGGCTCTTTCTTGGTTATTTTGGGTTTTATTTGATAAAGAAATGATATGTGTTTTAGCACATATCAATAAGAATTCAAGCCAAGATCTATTAAGCTAGAATTATATTTTTTTATGTTTTGGAAGATAGAAAATCTTAGTTCAAAATGAACATAATTTTTCTAATGTACATCTTTTTTACTTCTAATGAATATCCTATCATACTTGAGTTGTATCTTTCTAAAAACTAATCAAAACCACTGGATTTTACTCAATGGACCCACTCTGATATACAAACTTAAGTAAATAGTATATACATTTATCAAATGCACATAATAGTTCTTCACAGTTATGTACATTTTTTACAGTGATATATATATATGTTCAAACACACAGAGTTATTAGTTCAAACACATACAGTCCTGTCGCATTCACCATCACCATCTGACCATCTCCATCGCCACCACCACACAGCCACCGCACCGCCACCAATCAACATCGCACCACAACGGTATCAATACCATTCCTCCACTACAACAGTATACCATCATATCTCAATCCTGTTTGTTTTCTTTATGAATTGATCTTCCCATTCATTTGTTTAACTTAATGTTTCTGGTTCATATTATTGGTTTAAACATATATATTGTGTATAATTATCAATTTCATCAATTAGAATAAGTTTTTAATTAGGTAACTTTTAATTGTACATAATATGTAAATTTCTATCTATGATGTAACGACTTTTTAAGTTTTGTTGAAAGTTTATAATCATGTCATCATATTTTCTACAAGATTTGGAACAAATTTGATGAAAAAATGCATATGAAATGTGTTTATTAAAGTTGCACACCAGGTGTTTGATAAAATGTCTGAATAAGATTTTAAAGTTGTGATGCACTAATTTTTAGTATACGAGCTTAATATTGAATTATATGACATTTGAGGGCATCTGTGTGTATATTTACAGCATCAGAATTACAAGTTAGGGCATCAGATTGTATTAGTGCATCTGTATTTGTGGTTGCTGGAAATACTTCAGCATCTATTTGTATGTTTAGTGCATTCTTGGAAACACTTGGGCATCTATTTGTATATTTAGTGCATCGATGGACATATTAGGGTACCAATAAGTATGATTACTGCATCATTGAACATCTTAGATCATCAGTGAGTATGATTGCATTAGTGAGTAAGATTAGTGCATCATCAGACATATTAAGGTATTAGTGTGTATGTTTAGTGCATCGTTGGACATAGTAGGGCATCCATTTGTATGTTTAGTACATCGCTGGAAATACTTCAGCATATACTTGTATGTTTAGTGCGTCTATGAACATATTAGGGCATCAGTGAGTATGATTAGTGTATCGTCAAAGATATTAAGGCATCTGTGTATTTTTATAGTGGGGTTTATAGACATATAGGTTACCCAACTTTCCAACTTTATTCGCCTAAGTTACCAAACTTTTTTTTGTGTGCATTCAGGTTACTGAACTTCTAAAACGCTACATTTAGGTTACTGAATTTCTAAAACGCTACATTTAGGTTACTTAACTTACCTAAAAAAATGCATTTGGGTTACTTTGATTACACTGAAAAAATAGAGGTTGAATGCTTAACTAAAGTTCAGTAACCTAAGTGAACAAAATGAAAGTTTGGTAACTTAGGCGAATAAAGTTGGGTAACCTATCTGTCTATAAACCCTTTTATAGTGTATTCGTTTGTATGTTTAGTGCATCGGTTGTCATAGTAGGGTATCCATTTGTATGTTTAGTGCGTCATTAGAAATACTTGGGCGTCTATTTGTATTCTTGGTGAAATTCCTCTTGATGCGACTGAATATGTTCTGAAAGAGTTTGGTGAATCTATTGGAGAAGTCACCGAGGTAACCTTTTCTCTCTCTCTCTCTCTCTCTCTCTCTCTCTCCCTCTCTCTTTATTTTATAGAAAATTATGTTGCTATATATGTATTTTAATGTTATTTAACGTGCAATAGGCCCAGATAATGAAAGGTAAAGACTTAAGTGAGAATAAAGGCTATGCTTTTGTGCCCTTCAGGTTTCAAGATTTGGTTGCTATTGTCGCCAGTAAAGAGCTTAACAATAGAGAGTTAAAGGTATTGCAATAGTTTTAAATCTTTATAGAGTTATAAAAAGTTGTGGTTTCGATAGACTGCCTCAGCAACTATATTGACATATGGATCTTATGGTCTTGGCGTGAGTTTCTATTTATGTTACTTATTTTTTCATTTTTGGTTGTAGCAAGATTTAATCTGGCTCTAATTTTTCTTTAAAACCTGTGTAGGTATATAATGCAGAATACGACATTGATGCTTTTTGTGTTGGCCCGTGGTTCGCCATTTTGACAGTGACTTCTCATCTCATATGTTTAATTCATTTATTGGCATACACTTAGGAAAGAAAACATGGAAATGCAACATTCTAATAACAATTATTATTTTACGTTATGCAAGAGGATTTTTTCATAGGACTACACAACATGCTTGCAAATAGTGTAGAGGTGTCGGGTATACATTGTGTTAAGGACGCAAAGGTTCCATTGATGAGATTTAAATTTGAATGGATTTCAATCAACTTGCCTTATGCTCAACTTCAAGTTACAACTGTTCTTGAGGTATCTTGACATGTTTTTCTCTTTTTAATTACGTTATTAAAAGGGAGTTGGATACTAAGACTATAATGCTCACATTATAGTCTTTAACAATGGGCATTGGTAGACTCACGTCAAGACTGCCAAAGGGTAATATCTTATTGCATCTGTGTTATACATTAGTGCACCAACATTATACGTTACAATTGTTTAATATTTCATAAGGATTATCCACCGATGTAGTAAACATTGGGGTGTTTGGCAATATAATAATTTCTATACAATTTTAGTGCATCTGTATAAGAAAAAAAAAGGCATATGTATGAAATATTGCATGATGATTACTAAGCAGTGTTTGGCAATATACTACATTGTGTACATTTTAGGGCATATGTATTAAAAAAAATAAGGCATTTGTATGGAATATTACATAATGGTTGTTCAACTCATAATGATTGTTCAACTAATTGAGCTTTTATTTAGAAATATACATTTGACCTGTCCCCATCTGCAACTTCCTGGAATTGATGAATTTAGTGACGAAGATGATTTTTTCAGACGAGAATATGACATTTCTTCTTGGTTGAACGCTGATGATTTGTTACAAGGTGACGACTTTATAGGCATCGAAAGGTAAATGGTTTGAGAGGCTTCTCTGGATGTTTTAGAATTTGCATGAATTTGAAGATAATCATTGCTTAGCTTGTAAATATATTATTTGCCAGTTTTTGTTTAGCTTACTATATCTTAGGAGATGTTGTATTCTTATTTTAGCATCACTCATCAATGCAAAATGGATTACTTGTATTCTGATTGGCAAGTTAAGTTTATAATAAGATTAATTCGTTCATAACATGACTACTTATTTATTTGTATGTTTATTGATATTTTTTTGTTCAACTATATTTTTCGGTTGATATTTTTTACTCTCAATCACACAAAAAATATATTCTTTTTAATATACAACTTTATCCCTTCATGTCCATTACGCTCAGTGCATTCTTTTATTATTTATATTAATGGATGTGTTCATTCTCATATACTATTTTAGTACATCTGTTTGAGGCACTTTAGTGCATCTATTTGAGTAACTTTAGTGCATCCGTTTGATGTAATTAGTTCATCCTTTTGTATCATAAAAGTAAAAAAAATGCAATACTTTTAAGTTCATGAAATTGATGAAAAGGCGGCTCCAAACAATGATAAGACAAACACGGTTAACGACCAAGCAAAGATTCAAGTTGACGAGCCTTCAAAGAAAGACTCTACGGAGATATCACCTGTTACATCATCAAATGATAACAACATTCCAAAGCAATGAATGTGATAAAGAAACATATTTATACTAAAACCACAAATATAGAATATGAAACTTTATTATAATGAAATCTTGAATCTGAAGTCAATTCATATTTCAGAACACGATAATAATATATACAAGATCTATACAAATTTTATATCTTCTTTACTATAGGGAGTTTACAACACAAGATGTAAATGGTATTAATTACTTATCCTATTACACTTATTCAAAACCAATGCCTTTGCGCTAGTTTCAAAAGTGGGATAACCTGTTATGTATGAACGTTCCATGTTGTAATTATATGAGCAGCAGTATCTCCAAAAACCCAACAAACTTACTGCATCTATTTGATGAACTTAAGTGCATCTGTTTGAATCACTTTAGTGCACCCATTTGGTCAAGTGAATGAATTTCAAACATAAATCAAACGAAGCTCTACCGGATGTGTCTTGATTTGACTTATGATATTCAGACATCAAATCTACAGTTTAGTACTCGAACGGGCATTTAAAATATTTGCTAATCATCATAAAAAAAAGCAAATAAGGTACAACGCAACTACCATAGTCCTTCTGGTGCTTTGTCGTACAAGTGAGGTAGATCCTCCATGTTAATTTGTAACTAGAGGAAGATTGGTGGAGATACTATGCACTTCCTCACTCAAATATGATATTGAATTACGCATTGCTGGGGAAACACCTTTCAGTTGATTAACAAGCACCTGCACAGGAACAAGTGTGAATAGGAAACTTATTTCAACTAAGTCAAGATCTAATTTAAATAAGTTGTTGAAAAAAGGTCAAATTTGTCAAAGAATGTTATTCCATATCATGTGTCCTTATTTGACTTCTGCTACTCAGACAAACAACTTTCAACTTTCCACTTGAAACTTGTAACCTAACGTCGTAGCACATGGTATGCTGATGTGGTGATACATACAGTAGCAACAAACCTGATGTCCACACAATTGTCTTATCGAGTGTGTTCATCCAAATCTAAAATCCTCTTGCCTAAATTAATTAAGGCATCCAGTGTAACTAGAATTTATTCACAAGAATTAGGACATCACAATGTAAAATTAGTGCATCGTAGTTATAAAATCCCATTCAGATATTTTATCAAACACTTGGTGTGCAGTCTTTTGTAAACATGTTTTCCATGTATTTACTTCTCAATTTCGGTTCAAAATAACTATTATATATAATGAATGATGTCAATAAACTCTGAAAATTGTTACATTTATAAACAAAGATAGTGTTTAACGAATCAAATTGCATAAAAAAAAAACCTAACTCAATATGAACAACAATTCATTCTGATAAAACAACAACAGTCAATATATAAGCTTTATAATCGATTTTAAGTAGCAAAAATAAAAAATCTATAATTAAGTTCAGTTGCATACCTTAATTTGATCTTCGATTTGATAAATTATGATGAAATGATATTGAATCTGATAGCACGAAATCAGTTACATACCTTATTGAATCTGATAACACGATATGACTTTGTGATGAGATGATTTCGTGAATCTTCATGGTCGTGATTTTGTGAACTTCGTGAATCTGGAACTAAGAGAAAAAAAGTTCAGGTCGTGGATCTAGAGAAAGAAGAAAAATAAAAAATGAAAAAAATTAGGCATTATATATAAAAGGAGCGAATTTACAAAACATACCCTTAAAGAATTAAGGAAAATCCAATAAGGTCCCTGTAGTTTGGTATGAAAAATGGGTGGGGAGGAGGGGATGATCTAATAATTGAGATCACTTGTCTCACTTTTCCACCAAGATCAACATTTTAAAACAATCAATATATATATATATATATATATATATATATATATATATATATATATATATATATATATATATATATATATATATATATCTATACATTATATATAAGAGGAGGCATGCCACATAAAATGCCACTTGGCATCCCATAATGCCAAGTCATATTTTCATGTCATCATTATATTTATGTGGCATTTTTTTTAATTTTTTTAAATGACATGTGGCATTTTAATTAATATATGTACAATTTTGTTTAAATAAATTGTAAATTTCGTTTTTTTTTTGTTAATTTTGAATTTTAAATTTTTTTTATTAAAAAGAAGACATTTGTTGGAGTTGAACTTGGGTCATTCATGTGTTTTGTAAACAACTTACCACTAGAGTAGATTGTTTTTTGATTTATATCTTTCAAATCAATATAAATAAGGAGATTATAAAAAAATTCTGGAATTTTTATTTTAGGTATGTATTTTTTGAAGATAACAATTAAAATAAATTATGATATATATTACTTAAAAGATAAATATACCATATATATTTTTAACCTATTTTTTTTGTGTATAAATACACCCTAATATCTTATTCCTAAACATAATTATCCCTAAAACTATAATCGACTTTTGAGTTTAATAGGTGAAGAATATCGACTTTTTTGTTTTACAGGTGAAGAATCCTTTTTTTTGTCGAGTTTGAGTTTAACATATTTTTTTTTATCAGATATCATATATTGTTTTTACTTTGTTAACAGATATCTGATACAAGGATGGAGTCCCAAAAAGATCAAGGCATGTTAAGACAAAGTGCAAGGATTTCCAAAGGAAACAAAGATAATAATGTTCAATGGTAGGTTTTTTCTATTGTCATCAACAAGTTTTTTTTTTTTAAATTATTATGTTTTATGTTAATTTTATGCATGTAATTAAACTTCATTATGTTTTATAATATTCAGGAATCAAGACTCAAGCTAAGAAAATATCAACAGGTTTTGTTTTTTTTAAAATTATTATGTTATCTTTTAATTTTATGCATGTAATTAAAATTCAGGAATCAAGAGTCAAGGTAAGAAAATAAGAAAAGGAAACCAAGAAACAATCCTAAAGTAGCTGCTACTAATGTTTTTTGTCCATCAACAGGTTTTTTATGTTATATTAATGTTATATGAATGTTTTTGAATAATCTTAGTTATATGCATGTAATTGAATTCCGTTATGTTTTATAATATACAGGATGCAAGACTAAAGCTAACAGAATCCAAAAAGGTTCCACATCAGGTTAGTATGCATATATAGCAGATTTCTGTTTAGATGTCAATTGTTAACAGTAGCATATACATATTATGTTTGAATGAGTATAGGTTGTGGAATTGAGTTAGTCTGTAATATGAATGCACTTCTGTGTATTCCAGTATTTTTATAAGTTTTTAACAAGCATTATATTGTGTCCATTTGAACATGGGTAGGCTGTTTATAGGATTTCAATTGCTATAAATAGGTTTGACAGTGTTAATAGGTGAAAGTGTATTTCTGTACAATTGTTGAATACGTAGTTTATATTATTACAATTGCTAAAGTCGTTGGATATAATATAGATTGTTGTTTTTGTTGGTTGAAAACACTTTGTCAAATCTGTTTTTAACACTAGCAATGCTTGGAAGCTGTATACGTAGTTTACAGGATTTCATATGCTAAATTCGTAGGACATAGTATGGGTCATTGTTTGTTTTTGTTAAAAACACTTTGTCAAACATGTTTATGTGTTTTGGTGGTAATTTATTTTTACACTGCAGCAGCAATGCACTTATGTCCAGTCCATTTTTTTTAAGGTTTTAATCAGAGTTTTAATGTACCTTATAAGCTAATATTTGTGGAAGCTGAATATGTAGTTTTTAGGATTACAAATGCTAAAGTTTTTGGACATGGTATAGATTGTTGTTTGTTTTGTTTAAGAAGGTTTTGTGAAACCTGTTTATGTGTTTTGGTGGTAAAGGTTATTTAATACTCTAGCAGCAATGCACTTATGTCTATTCCAGTCATCTCATCATAATGTTTACTAATGATACCATACCATTAACACTAATTGTTTATATCCGGTGAGTTTATATTCCTACAGCATATAATTGTTTATAATGCTTCTGTCGAACACACTTGGCTTGATTTAGGTTATGTTTTATCTCTAATAGTGGGTTGATTTAGGTTATTTGAGTTTAATCTGATTACAAGCTCATTATGGTGTCAGCGTTATTTGAGTTTAAACTAATTGTAATGTTAAGATTATTGAGGATGTTTTCCCTAATGTTTATTTTAATGGTAATGCTACTGTGAACATGTATATGAATGTCTAATTCTTTGGACAGATGGACAATATTTTCTCCAAGTTTATCTGATGTTTCAAGTTTATCAAATTACATGTCATTCCAATGTTCTCAGTATGCCATCTTAATATATGTCTTACGTTGTCTTTTTATTGTAGTTTTCTTTTCCAGGCTGAGAAGCAGTTGAGACCAAGCTGGATCCTCATACGTGATGGTAACTGGGGTGTTCCTAACACTACCAAGTGGCTTAATGAAGTTTTATCTCCTGGTGGCAGAATTGGCATCGATCTTGTGGGTAATATTTGAATTCTCGTGACGTGTTAGCATTACCGTTTGATTCTCACAAAAGTTCTATCAGACTTTTAAAAGTCATGCGTGATTTGTCTAACCTATATTGGGTCGTAGTGATTTTACGATTTCTCATTATGCTGGAGAGGTAATTTGAGTTTAGAATATCTAAGAGTACAAAGATGCTATCCAGACCTGAATATTTGCCTATATGTATATTCAGGTTCAATATCAATCTAAACTATTTCTAGACAAAAACAAAAATTATGTTGTTTCAGCAAGCAAAGCAAAAGGCAAGATAAAGACGTTAAGAAGGGTAGTGAATCAGTTAAGCAAAATGTGGTTGGTCGTGTTAGAGCTATAAGGTCAAAGGGGCAAGCCGGTTCCAATGGAGCCTAAGATGGTTCAAAAACCTGTAAAGAAGGCGGGTGGGAAAAATGTAAATCGAAGAAAATCCGTCATGACCTGTAAGAATAGCAAAGTTGTTCTCCAGGGAAAAATCGTAAATTTGTTTCCTACATATGATTTAGACTTATCGAATTACCATAATGACTTTGTGTTCTTCTTATGTGTTATTAGTTATGCTTGCTATCTGTTTTACAATATTTGTTTTCATGGAGTTCATATATTATCATTTGAGTTAAGTTAGAGTATACGATCATGTTTCTGGCCTTGATAATGTTTCAGACCAAAAAAGTTAAGAGTATAGATGATGGATGCCAAAGGTTTCCGCTTTAACTGATCACAACAGGAAGGCTATAAAGTTGGTGTGATTGAGATAGATCTAACTGAGCCAGATAGGATTGTAGGTAACTTACTACAGCCAGGTGGATACGTTAAGCTGATCGAGTTGGTTCTCAAAGGTATATGTTCTTGCTAGCATTCATTTACGTCAAGATAAAGTTAAACTATCATATCATGCTCAGATTGTCTGAAAGTAATGTTACAAAGTAATTATCAGATGTATCGTACTATGTTTATATCTTACTTTTCGTTAACTTCTTAGTGTAAGTATTATATAGTTGATCATAGCATTCTTCTATGTGTTTACATCATTATTTTTTGTTAATTTTGTTTTATACCAGGTTTTGAATTTTATTTTAAATGTTGTGATAAGAATGGATGGATGGAAAAGGAAGGTATCAAAGACTTATTATGAAGTATCGCGTAGTAGAAGGTATAACAGGAGAAATTGTGGCCCAATCCGAGGGATGTTTATAAATCAATATAATCTTTATGTTCTTATATATGTGCCTTTGTTTATTTCTTTATTTGGTATTTTTGTTTTTGTGAATGCAAGAATTAACATTTTTCATTGATTATCCTTTGGACAAAAATGTTAGTGAAGCAAAGGGTGTCGGCATTGGACGTTCAGAAAATGAGGTATGAAATGACATACTCATATCACAATATGGTAGAGATAAGTTGTTGATTTAACCTATATTATGCTTTGAAGTTGAGTTTTAGTATTGTTTGATCATTTCATATTGGTTCAAATCAGTTTCAACAAAATTTTCTTAGATAAAATGCAATTTAGTCATTAAAAGGGGTATTTGGTTTAGTATCTGTCATAGTGATCAAAGGAGTTTCTGTGGTAAAAGTTGTTTCAAACTATCCATATTAGGTTCATTTAGGCCATTTACATAATTTACATAGTCCTTTTTACAATATAGTCAAAATCCTTTCATATCAGTTAACTGTTTTAAACTTCAGATTGCATACACTTAAGAGTAGGTTAGGATAGTGTTAATTTAGCTTAAATAAGTGCATTTACAACTTATAATTTCATTTCTAATCATCTAGGAGTAGTTTAGTTTCATTAAAGTCAATTTATGCTAATCTGAGGAAAGTCAAAATTTCCATAAAGTTTTCTAAATAAGTTTTATTTTTGATTTTTAATTTCCTCAATTTTTATTCAATGATTATGATATTTTGGGTTTTACATATTTGATAGCTTGTGATTTAAAATATGATTTTTTCATAATTTTTAGAATTTTTCTTTGAAGCTTTTGAGAAGCTTGAAGTTGGTAGTTGAGAGTGATCTGTCCTGTCACAACTGCACTATATCAGCATGTTCTAAGGTTAGTTTAAGCTTATTCACTTGAGTTTGTTGATTGTATTGTGGTTCCCTTAGTAGCTTATTGTAGAATCTGAGTTTAGGACTTACCTTAAATGCTTTTTGGTTAGCTTATTTTGATCTGCAAGTCATTTTTCTGCTTATTCAGTTTGCTGTATCAGTCCCCCTTTTGTCCTAATCTGCTTTTATTTTTGATTTTTAATTTCCTCATAGTAAGCCCAAATTAGCTGAAATTCGGGATACACGGTCTTTGGTTGGTGGTTGGTAACTTGATATTTTTAGTTTATTTTTATGATTTTTCTAAGCTAGCTTAATTAGTGCTTAAAGTAGGTAGTTAAGGGCCGTTTGGCATATTGAAGTTTGAACCTGATCTTGTGCCTGATCTGCTTTTAGCTTGTGCTTATAGGGTCTCTATAAGTTGCATTAGGGTAGTTTAAGATTTTTGAGGTTAGTTTTAGCTTGTGGTAGCTTTTGGTAGCATCTTAGAGCTTATTGCTTATTTTCCCCTTTGAGCTTTTCATAACAGTTGGAAATAAATAGTGATTGTCTGCTTTTGCCTTGGTCTATCTCAGTTAATTTAGGTAGCATTTAGTTAAACTTAGCTTATTCTAGCCTGTTGCAGCTTATGGTAGCTTGTAGATGCTCATAGCTTATGTTTCCAAGTGCTTATTAAAACAGTTTCATTCCCTATTGATTATCCTTTGATCCTTAGTAGTTTCTGTTATTTTTCCTAGCTTCTCAGTAACATTTTAGATTTTTCTGGAATTTTTCATAATTACTATAAGTTGGTCCTTTTAGAATGTTTGACATGATAAATCTTTGGCACCTCGCAAATTCATTAAAAAGTTTCCAATAAAATACTGTTTACTTATATGTGTTGATGTAAATTCTATGTAATATCAGATGTTTTGGAAACCAATGGAAAAACGACATATATAAAAAGTAGCTTATGAGTATGTGGTTTACAAATAGTAGCTTTAAGATGGCGAAATAAGAAATAATTACTTTAGGATAACGAAATAAGTATGATTTAGATTGTATTATTTGTGTGTTAATTGTGATGGTAATGTTCTAATCTTAAAGTGTTTGATTTTGCAGCGACGTGTCAGTCATTTTTGCTCGATATATAATCGAATCAAGTAAAGAAATCGTGGATACATATGAACGAAGATGAGTATTCTGAAAAGTACTTGTTTTCCGAGTGGGAATGAAGTATAAACCAAAAGAGGAGTTTTAGTTATTTTAGGCTACAGTACACATTTATTTTTACGTTTTAACCCCTTTTAAGTCAAAAGAGATACAAGTGATGTAGTTGGAGATTGTGTTTGTTCTGGGTACAAACAATATTTGACTTTTATGATATGAAATATTAGACTTTCGTGATCTTTCCTTTTTCTGTTGCAATGGGTTGATTTTGGTACAATTCATATGTGGGTCTATTAGATATTGGCTTTCTCCGTCTTTGCCCCTCTTTTGGGGCTATAAGTTGTTTCGGGTAAAATCAAGTCAACAGGGGCCTGCAATGGGTCCAGATTGGATTGACTTATTTTTATCAAGATAACAATATTAAGCATGAGCCTGGAAGGAAAAACTGTGAGCATTGGGATATTTTTCCAAATCAGTTGTTTGAAAGTTTCCGTTGTGGTCCTTATGGATTGAATTATTGCGCTCGTCTTTACTGCAATATGTAATTGCAACAATTATCAACTATAGTTTCCACATGCAGAGGTGGTCGAATGGCCAAAAAAGCTACTTTGGGAACCTAAAGTTTCTTTTGATAAATATTGACAGGTTTTAATTGTTCGCCTGTTTGACCCTGCATTTGACAAGAAAACTTCTCAGGTATAGTAAATTATGCATAATACATTTATTAATTCAGATTCGTAATTATACATAATACTATTAGCCATTTGAGACGACGGAGTTTCGCTTATTCGGTTGTCCTTTTTTTTGTTAGTGTTTAGTCTATTTACCAAGTGACTAAAATACTACTTTGACGTGATTTTAAATGTCTACCATACCATCAGGTTACGTGGGGTTGCCTAGAAGTACCAAAGCAACCCGGAGTTTCTTTATGGGAAATTGAGCCACGAGGTTCGGTTTCAGAATTTGGAAGCTTCGTGTCACCCTTAACGAAGAGGTAACGACCAGGTTTTCTGTTGTGCGTGATTTTGCTACTGATGCTTTCAATGTGGTCGTCCATATGGTATTCCCACTTGCTTCTTAAAAATTTAATCAAAAGTTTGTATTATTTATCGTTTTTCTCATAAAATACTTATGCAACTTAATTGTCTTAATTGCAAGGCTTCCAATCAAGCACATTCAGAAGAAAAAATAAGACTATAAAAGAAATGAACCTGATATGTAATGAATTGAACAAGAATGTTTGAATTCCTAATTACAACGAGCTTTATGGCAAACCAATTCTAGAGGCTGTACGTGTGGATGCTTGCGAGGTGGTTTTTCAGATTCTGTGTGGTTCTGAATACGCCCACATGTGTACGAATGAAAGAGGGCATGATGTTTTCCAGTTACCAATATTAAACTGTTCAGAAAAAATATACAACCGTTTGTCTCACTGGATTAAGCGTAGTGATTCTCCTAGACTTATCTCGGATGGTTCAGTGAATCAGCTTATGCACTTGGCTGCAAAATTGGCATCTTTAATTGAATTAAAAATTATTTTAATAACCTTACTTCATATCGGTACATCAACTAAACATGTCACATCAAACCTTATGTGTCTACATGTCAGGCTGGTTCAGAGGAATGAAGTTGCTGTTTAGAAATGGTGAAGGGACTTTGTCTTAAAATGAATGAGGATGGATCATGGTTTGTTATCTACACGCAATTTTTTGATTGTTTTACTTAGCTACAAACTGATATCTTATGCCGTGTTTAATTTAACTTTTAATTACTTTTTACTATATATTTGTTCTAATAAAACCTAAAAATAAAAACCACAAGTCATACCCGTCCATCGGACGGGTTTTGACACTAGTATATATATATATATATATATATATATATATAGAGAGAGAGAGAGAGAGAGAGAGAGTAAAGTTAAAATAAAAAAACAAATATCCGTATAAAGAATAAAAAGATTTTTTTAAAAAAAATTCTCCAAAAATTCTAAAAAAATTCCACAAGATCGGGTATTTTGGTTCATAAAACTTTTGTGAAACCAGTTTTTATAATTTTGAGTTTTGATACATTTTTTTAATGCACAAAAATAAATTTTGATGCGCAAAAAAATTTTGATACACAAAATTTTCAACTTGTTTTAGTTAGATGCGCAATGTTATTGATGAAAAAAGTCAAAAGAAGTTGGGTGCAAAAACCAATTTTTGATGCACAAAAAAACGATTTAATGCACAAACGTATATTTTCATAATTTTTTTTTTCGGAAAAAATATCCACTTTTAGAAAAGAATCCTTCACAACTTTTTCATGCACCATCATACCCGATCTTGTGAAATGTTTTTGGAATTTTTCGAGAACTTTTTTTGAAAAAAAAATCTTTTTATCCTTTTACTGATATTTGTCTTTCTATTTGATCATTATCATATATATATATATATATATATATATATATATATATATATATATATATATATATATATATATATATATATATATATATATATATATATATATATATATATATATATATATATATATCTTACTCCTTTATAATACACCAATATCCCCAACCTAAAACACATCCTATATTTTAAGATTCAGCCACCCAACCCATTATCCGAACCTAAATTTACAAACACCAAACCAACATACAAACCTAAAAGAATTCAAAACCTAAAAAGTTACATACCTACAATACAAACAAATACCTACACTTCCTACCCATTCACAAAAACACTCTCCACCCTCACAAAAACACACACACTCACAAAAACACTCTCCACCCTAACATAAACACACTACACAAAAACATTCTAATCTCTTTCTCATATCCTCCACCGCCACCGCCACCACTACTACCCACAACGTCCGAGACCAACAACCAACGACACCCCCACCTCCAACGAGACCATCCACCGCCGGTATCTTATGAGGTTTGTCTTCTTTTTTTTCTTTATATATATAGTTTTCTTAAAGATCTGTGTTTTTCTTTGATATGTAATGTTTTTGATAGATCTATGTTATTATTTTCTAGATCCGAGGTAAAAAAAAAGTAGATCCGTATTTTTTTTTCCATAAATATGCGTTTTTTTGTTAAAAAAAATTTATCCGTAATTGTTTTTCATAAAAATGCGTTTTTTGGTAAAAACAAAATTATCCGTAATTGTTTTTCATAAATATGCGTTTTTTGGTAAAAAAATAAAAATACATCCGTGTTTTTTTTTTCTTCATAAATATGTGTTTTTTGGTAAAAAAAAACTAGATCCGTAATTGTTTTTAGATCCATTTTTTTTAAATCCGTAAGTTTTTAATTTATTTAAAGATCCAAATTTTTTTTAGATCTAATGTTTTTATTTGTAGATTTATTGATTTTTTTGTAGATCTACTTTTATTTTAAAGATCCGTAATGTTTTTTGATATATCTATTTTTTTAAAGTTCCGTATATTTTTCATGTTTTTTTTTTAATCCGTATTTTTTAATTTTTTTTTAAAGATACATAAGTTTTTATTTTTTTTTATAGATCCGATTTTTTTTTTTGTAGATCTAATGATTTTATTTGTAGATCTAACATTTTTTTTGCAGCCGCCACTCTCGCCGGAGCTGTAGCCGGAACGGTAGCCGGAATCGTATTTATTGCCGAAGTGGTTATAGATATATATATATATTTTTATTTTATTATTATTATTTTTTGAATAGCTATAAGAGTTTGACATATTTTGTTTTGTAGATAACGGCTGCCACAACTCTTTTTGTTGCCGAAATCTTCGCTGACGTCGCCAGAATATGCATGCTTTTCTTTGAACATACATTGGTAAACAATGTTATAGGTTTATTTTCTATTTTGTTTGTAAATTCATCTTGATTTTGTTATAAAAGTTTGTGTAGTTTTGGTTGTAAAGTTTTGGTTTTTTTTTATTGATAAATTGTTTATTTATACTATGTAGATATGTACATTTTTTATTTGAAGTTTGATTAATTTGTTTGTCATTAAACTTTCCATATACAAACAAATGGTAATGTGGGTAGAAACTAGCTCTAAAAATTTAAAACCCAATTGATGTACTTTTGAATGTCGAATTTAAAATATGATATGGTCAAGATATTTAAATTCCATAATTATAATTCTTCCCAATGCATGTATTTCCCAATGTATGTATGACTTTACTTTTCACTTTTACATTGATAGTAACAAAAGTATAAATTGACTACACCTAAAAGTTATATGTTATGAATAAAGGATTTGTAGTCACGTGTTAGTAGTTTACACTTCAACATTATTGAAGTTTTATATCATTCTATATAAATTTTGTTTCGAAGGAAAAAAAAACTCCATAGTATTATAAGTGGTTGTACCAGGTTAAAGATTGTACATGCCTGTTTTGAATCTTTTATTCAACCATACCGGGTTAAAGATTTGGACACCATCATAGATTACAAAGTGAAAAGGGTCAGGGATGATAAAAAAGACTTCCAAAACTTTATTATACCATTAAATTTAAAAGTTCAACTCAAGAAGAAAAGAAATCCAAGTTCCAACTATCAACTTTCCCCATATCAAGGATGTACTACTCAAAACCTCTTTTTCAAAGTTCCAACTATCAACATTATTGAAGTTGGTTGTCAGGAAGATGGTAAGCTTTTACAAGACTTAAAAAAACAAGTATTAATTGCTTTGACACAAAGCTATGCATGGGTTGAATAAATTAAACAATCCTACATAAATAAATATAAGAGTGATGATACATGGGCCTAACTAAATAGGCCTAAAAGGAGACTAAATCTATAAATGTATTGTACAGTACTGTTACTGTACAATACATTTATGCATTAGGTCTCCTTTTAGGCCTCTTTAGTTAGGTCAATTTATCATTTTCCTAAATATAATTAGATAAAAAAAGCTACTAGCACACAACAATGATCTTTTTGTACGACTATTATGCTTGCTTAAATATTATTCTTTTAAATAGCACTTGCTATATAATTAAACTCACAATCTGCAATATTGTCTTTGTCAAAAAATATCACTTGCTACTATATTAAAATCACATTTTTTTTGATTCTATGACATGAATATGAGAAAATTATGGACATACTAAATGAGAGAAATAAAGAAATAAATGGAAAACTAGCCGAGTACGACAGTGGTGTATTGTTTGGAATATATGACACTTCTATGTACATGGACATGAACATGAGAAATAATGGACATAGAAGACAAACTAACGACTACAACACATTTGAAAAATTATAAAATTGGAAAACGTCTTTTTTAATGAAAAGTACAATAAAATTTTCATAAAATACAATTTAAAGAAGCTACAACATAATCTATAATATAAAATAATTAAACACACTAATTAATGATATTTTTAAAACACCCTAAAATAAAAAGTACATGTTATTATACACATTATACAAATTAATAAAACACACAAAACTTCATACAAGCTAACAAGTTGATTACATATATTACATGAACCGAACTGGACCAACGTGTTCAACCGGGAACTGGTGTCGCCACCAGTTTTCGGCTAACCAATTAAAGCCATCCGAAAAAAAATCAGAGAGGACCCGTTAAAATCGATACAAACTGGTGAATCGGGTTTCATCGAGATCTTTTCACGTTCTATTTGAATGTTATATGAAACACTTACCACAATATCGCATATCATTAATTGTCTGCCGCTAGAAACCGATGCCGCTAGGCACGGGTACTCGTCTAGTGTATATATATATATATATATATATATATATATATATATATATATATATATATATATATATATATATATATATATATATAGGGGACGGTTAATGTAAGATCAAGCTTAAAGTTGTAAAAATAAGATCAAATCTAAAAAACCACTAAAACATTTATAAATAACAATTTTAGCAATCATACACAAAAATAATAATATTTTAATACAAATTAACATTTTAGCAACTAATAACCAAATGATACATGAGTTTGGATTAGTGATACACCTGATACACATTAAACTAATAAATATTCCAAAACCTGATACACATACAAAAACCTGATACACATTAAACTTTTAATCAAAGTGTATCACCTAGTTTCGTAAATTTTAAAAAGAAATCTATTGAAACTTTAACAATTTTAGTTGTAGTAAATAAAAAAATTATTTTTATTGTAAGGAGAGTATCTCTTGTCAAATTTTAGTTCGATCTCATTTTAACAACTTTAAGTATGATCTTATTTGATCTAGATTCTATATATATATATATATATATATATATATATATATATATATATATATATATATATATATATATATATATATATATATATATATATATATATATATATATATATATATGTGTGTGTGTGTGTGTGTGTGTGTGTGTGTGTGTGTGTATCCATACTACTTATAAAGCATTTAGTACCATGTTTCCTAAATTTTTTTAAGATGTCATTAATGTGTTTTTTAAGCATTACAATTTTTAATGCATAATGTACACAATACATAGCTTTTACTAATTTATCTCCACAATATTTAATGCTTCATTTATTATTTCTTTTAGAATTAATATAGTTTTAATGCAAAAATGCACATATAAATGAATATGATTTTAAAAGGCATGCAAAACTACAAAGTTCCAAAACTATTATTATATCGTAAGAGTGTTTCGAGAACCAAACTATTAGTATAGAGGTATGATAAGCAGAAAACCCATCCTCTATGTTGATAGCTATGAATAAATGTCTTGCTAAATATGAATAACTGTTAGTTCAGATATTCAAAATTTACTCCCAAATTAGTTATCTCCTATTAAATCATCAAAGTACAATAAATGTATATATTTCTTTTGGTTGTTCTAAACATAGAATCCTGTATTTTAGATACTACTACATCTAGCATATATTTAAGAATAAACATGTATAATTCTTCACGACATGAAAACCCTTTTACATTTTGATCAAAGGGACACTTTTAATTTTCATGATCTTCTTAAGCATCTAATGCTTTTCGATAACGTTTTACACCGAGTCGAATTATTTGTAAGTAATTTTTTTGAATAATTGTAAATTAACTTGGAGATATATAATTATATTTAGAGTATACCGCAAAGTATCACACATCAACCATGCATCGATAACTTTCCCAAATCATATTTCATGCGTAAAACGTCGAGGCAAAACCATATCATAAAGTGTTTCATAATTTAAAAAAGTGTGTTGCTACAAACATACTAAATCTCAGATTTTGTTAGTATATTCTTGAAGAAAATCTTTGTACTGAAAAACGTCTTAGATATGAATACGTAACACAAAATGGTTTAATGGTTACAAGATTCGTGTTGTTATAATAATAATCTAAAAGTAGTTGAATTATATCCAATAGAAGTAAATAAGTTACCCATTGGATTGATATGTAAAGTTAATATGTGAAAAGAATTGATTGTTAGCTCACTCATCTAGTACTATATAAATGGAGTCCCTACGTTGTTTTAGAACATGCACAAACACACATGGCGAGTGTTACTAAGCATTTTCCTCTAATCCTAGCAATATTTTTAGTTGTGTTCATAAGTACAACAAAATTAATACAAGGTTCAAGACAACTTGTGGAAAAGAAAGAGGACCATGATGATCGGAAGACAGTAGCTGTTAAAGACCAACAAGGTGTAGTTGGGTCGGTAGGAAAAGATAATGGGGGTTCTGGATATGGTGGCGGCTCGGGAAGTGGAGGTGGGAAAGGCCCTGGTTATGGTGGCGGTTCTGGCGGTGGATGGGGAAGTGGTGGAGGGGGAGGTGGTTATGGTGGTGGTTCTGGTAGCGGAGGTGGTTATGGTGGTGGAGGCGGAGGTGGTTATGGCGGTGGAGGGGAGAGTGTACCCGGAAAGGATCATGGTGGCAAAGGTGGAGACGATAGTAGTCATGGAGGAAGCAGGGACGGAAAAGATCATGGAGGATCCGGGGACAGAAAAGATCATGGTAGAGAAGGTGGGGATGGAAAAGACCACGGCGGAGAAGGTGGGGATGGAAAAGACCACGACGGAAAAGGTGGGGATGGAAAAGATCATTATGGAAAAGGTGGGGACGAGAAAGACGACGACGGAGAGGATGGGCATGGAAAAGATCACGGTGGAGAAGGTTGGGACGGAAAAGACCACGGTGAAGGTGGGGACGGAAAAGACCACGGCAGAGAAGATGGGGATGGAAAAGATCATGGCGGAGAAGGTTGGGATGGAAAAGATCACAGCAAAGGTGGGGACGGAAAAGACCACGGTGAAGGTGGGGACGGAAAAGACCACGGCGGAGAAGGTGGGGACGGAAAAGACCATGGTGAAGGTGGAGATGGAAAAGGCCATGGTGAAGAAGGTGGGGACGGAAAAGGCCACGGTGAAGGTGGGGATGGAAGAGACCACGGCGGAGAAGGTGGGGACGGAAAAGACCATGGGGAAGGTGGAGATGGAAAAGACCATGGTGAAGAAGGTGGGGACGGAAAAGACCATGGTAAAGGTGGAGACGGAAAAGATCATGGAGAAGGTGGAGATGCAAAAGACCATGGTGGAGACGGAAAAGATCATGGAGAAGGTGGAGATGGAAAAGACCATGGTGGAGAAGGTGGGGACAGAAAAGACCACGGTGAAGGTCGGGATGGAAAAGATCATGGAGAAGGCGGAGATGGAAAAGATCATGGTAGAGATGAGGGCGGACATGGACCTGGAAAAGACCATGGTGGTGAAGGAGGTTATGGCAGGGATGGTGGACATGGAGGGTATGGTAGAGGCGGTTACGGTGGGAGACCATACCCCTTTCCATATTGGCAAGGTGGTGGTGGATACTGGCCCGGCGGTGGGTATTGGCCTGGAGGCGGGTGGCCGTGGTGGAATAATGGCGGTGGCTACAATAAGAAGATTGAGAAACCGGGCAACTAGACAAACTTAGTAATGAGAAATGGAAGTTGATGAACTTCATCCTTTTCCTCATATATGTATACCTTCCGATTATATGAAATAAAAGTCTAATCTTATAGCTAACGCTTTACCTTTTAGCCGAGACTAACCAAGCTGTAGAGAGATTAAAAAAAAAAAAAAAAAAAAAAAAAAAAAATTAACCTAATCTGTTAGATCCTGGCTTGGTCAAGCCTTTGTCTAACATGGGCCGGTCTGCATGCAGTCCTTGTTCCTTTTGGTCATATCTAGTCATTGACATATTAGAAACTGTAAAGTGCCATAAAAACTTACTTCACAAAGCAAACCATATCCACAGTTGCATAATGAAACCACTCATTAAACAAAAGGAGAAGCAAACATACAACACAAACGTTACCAATTCAGTTTAGCATCATAAACCAAAGACAAAGTAAGAAAAACAGTCAAATAAACTGCAATGCACAAAGCCCCCACACTAAAAACAGAAAGATGTTAAACATTTTTTTTGCTCTTCCACCATATCGTCCCATTATACATCTCCAAGTATCCAACAACAACAACAACAACAACAAAAACAACATATGACCGCCCTCACCACCTGCCCCTAAACATACATAATCATATTTAAGAACGATCGCGATTTAGCAAGTAATTAAAATTCTAATACGGAAGACTATCTATTTATGCTACAAATAAATATGTAAAATTATCTATATGTGCTACTTATAAAGAACCTTTAAATTGGCAACTTAAGATTGATTAAATGTTCATAAAGCTAGCTGTGATAGATACCGCGGACTCATTAGAAAACAAATATATAGTTTTTGAACTATTTTAAATGTAATCGCCAATAAATCTCCAGATTTGTCAAACAAAAACTTTTAACAGCATGAGTATTAATGGGTCAAGCATTAACATACTGGTTATAATGCTTTTTCCATATGATGAAAGTCCAATATAAATGATACACTTATAACTAATTATAAATAAAAAGGATTAGGTATATACATACCTCGAGTTAGGTTGTCTTAAGGGATGTAGATTCGGAAGAGGTCTTGATCCCTTCACAAAAAATATGACCACAATTAGTAGCCGTTGCATCAACCACATGTCTCAAGAAAATTGGACAATGGAAGGTGGGTAGCTGTGATGGTGGTGGTGTGAGATCTTTGTACACAACATTTGTTGTTGAGTTTGTGTATTCGCTCTCCTTGTCACAACAAAGCAGCTTCAAACCTTTTTTCGTCTTCACTCTAAATTTCATCCAAAACAATACTGGAGCCGTCTTTCCTGTTCCAAAATACATTAGCCAGACATCTTTTTTGCTTCATTTGTTTCAGGCTGAAATAGTGTCCTCTTTGTTGATTTTAGACCATGTACACAATACAACTTTAAGTCAACCCAAAAGGCAATATTATTACATTTATTTACACCATAAGTTACAAATAACTCAATAGTACATAGGTAAATCATAAAGCTTTTTTGAACCATAACTCAACCATTTTTGCTACTTTATTAACTGCTTTTCAGGCTTTGTTTTTACGTCCTCAGACCTAACGGCTGACCCATATGATAAACGCCGGTTACTTGCTACAACTTTTGGTCTACCTTCATTAAAAAGCTGAGCCGCCAACGAACCGACTTTTCCAAATCCCTTAAATGCATGATTGAACAATTATTAGTACCTCAAGGCATGAATGACTTATATCTCATTCAAAGTTTCTAATTGCACCTATTCTTAATGGCATAGAGCAAGTAAGTGGTCACATTTTGAGCTGTGAAAAATGATGGGTTATATAAACACGTATATGACTCAGGATCATTGAAATCAAACACAAATAGCATATTTGCTATATGAGAAATCTGTAGGAATTGATATTCGATTGATTACATGTGTTTCCTATTTATACTAAACCAAACGGTGTCAAGAACCATTGTGATGGTTGGTGGTGATGGTTGGGTGATGCAGGTTTTACTGACCAGGTTTTAATATTTATAAGTCTCGTTATACCTATGGTCTACCCTAATGCACTAACGGGCAGTGTACCCGGTCGTGTGTAGTGTAGTATTCGGTAAAACCGAGGTCGTCCCAAGAGTTATGTGTGCGGATTTAAACTAAGTCTAGGTGTCACAGATTTTAATATGATTTCGATATAGAATTAACTAATTAACTACTAAAGCAGATAAAGGCAAGGGTTGTGATCAATAGAGGAGAGGGGTGCTAACCTAGTTACTCATCCTAATTAGTAGTGTTTACGTCTAATTACTTCCAATTACTTCAGGTGGGGTCAAAGTCACTAGAACAACATTTGGTCAGTTCGTCCTAACCTATCAGCAAAGGGTCCCACTGGAGAAGTCAGGTGTCCCCTCATAAGTACCGCTACATGCTAGATTCATAATAGTGAGTGCCCGGGCGCTAGCATCTTAGACACTCACCCCTTACTTCTTAAGTTCATCCAAACGGTAGGTGATCAGTTGGTCAAATCGCATAAGTAGAAAGGGTCGTCAGTTGGTCATATCTTACCCTTCCCGTCTTAGTCTACTTACTTAGGGTCAGTTGGTCATATCTCCTAAGTAACTAGCCTCTACCGCCATTCAAAACTACCGAAACAAGGGTAGCTACCAACAAACTATGCATGCATACACTTAGAAATAATTATACGGAAGCAATGTAAACGCAAACAAAACAATTAAGGAATCGTAACTAGGCCTGCTTAGCCACTCATATTAACTATAAAGATCGATTCAATGTTTAACATTACGAAATACATGAATTGAAAGTAAAGAAAAGATAAAAAGCTAATGCTTATCGTAGGGGAGTGATTTCTCCCTTGGAGATAAAAAGCTAATGCTTATCGTAGGGGAGTCATTCGATCCTTCAAGAACCGGATGGTCACTAAAAATATTCACGCACTTCATATTTTCACAAAGCCAAAAGGGAAGGGATAAGGCATGGGAATATTTATTAAATTGGTTTAAAAAGAAAAATAAAGTCAAGTCTAATACCCATGTTGCTAGTCAAGAATAATCCGCAAACCCGAAAATGATTATAGTTACTATCTTCTCTTCTTCAAATATCGATCACCAAATATATATATCACATTTTAGCATATTGGCTAATCGATATATCAAACATACTTTCTCTTCCTAATAATAAAGCACATTGGCTATAATTGTCATCACATATTTTTCTTTTTCTTTTTCATCATTTGTTTTCGATGACTTATTCTTTTTTCTTTCTTTTTTTTCACTTTTTTTTTCATACTTTTTTTTTCAACATTTCTTCTTCATACATCACATATCCCCCACCCTTCGTATAAGCATACACCACAAAAATACAAATATGAAGTTGCGCACCTTCGTCTTTGTCAGAATGGCACACACGATTGACAAAGTGCGGCTAACTCATAATCATAAAAAACTATCCAACATAGCAAGAAACTAGCAACCAACCATGTAGACATTGACAAGGGGTTAGGCTAAGGTTTAAAGGTGTAAAATATTTTTGTATTTTTCTGGATTTAACAAAAATGAAAAGATTGGCTCGGAAGGTGTACTAAGGGTATCTAGCGCTAAAGATGAGCGCTAACAAATGGGTCCATGTGGGTGGTTAACTAACCGATGTGGTTAGCTAATATATCATTAGATGTAAACGGAAGGCCATTTGGTTTTATTCCTAAGGTTGCCTCTTTATCACACGAATACACTTATATCACACGAATGTGATCTTACTGCGGTTTGGTAATGATTTACAAGTACAAGTTCTAGAATAAATAAAATCACCGGCACACTCATAGCAAAAGATTCAAGCATAAAAGATGCACATTATATGAAACAGGCTCAAATCCTCACAATTTAGTGGAAGGGCTATAAAATATGCTAGCAAATGTTATCGATCCCAGAATGGATTGCAATATTAATCGGGACACATCTCAAGTTTTTCAAAAATTACCGATTTCACCAGTGGGTTTATCCAGTTATTCTAATATATTATCCTATAAGCGTGAAAACAACTAGATCATGAGGGCAAACAAGTTCACAAAAATTAAAATTGGCCCAAAAATTTGGAAATTTAAAAATGAGTTTCGTTTTTCATAATAATATTTCCCCCCACACTTAAGTTAAGCACACAAAAGAAAATTAAAAGAAAAATAACTTAATGACAAAAAAAATGCTATTATATTACTACTACGAGAATACTTTGAAAAATAAACTAGTTACGACTTTTTTTTTCTTTTTCCTTTTTTTTTAATTTTTATTTATTAATATTTTAAAAACCAAACATGACTTATTCTTGTCCCACGAGTTCTCGGTAGCTCCATTGAAACGCACAAAGAAGCGGAGAAGTAGGTCAGCGCGAAGCATATTAAAAATCCAACTTCTTTAGGGAATCAGGGAGACCCGCCTTATACCTCTCACACAGTTTGTTTACAATGGGTGAGCCTTACTTTCGAGGGATTAAAATAAGTCAATTTATAAAATAATTTACCAAACAAACAAACAAGGAAAAACACAAAGAAGCAAAATAAAGCAATTGTGAAAACTTAAAAGCATGTAAGATACTGAAAAATAAAACTATAAGTCTAAGAGAAACGAAACCTCCCGGGCAACATCACGATCGAACTCCATATGATAAGGTGCTAAGCAAACGCTAGCATAAGCGTGTGAGATCAATCGATTTCTCTTTCAACCAAACATGTCCAATCAAGAGTGTAAGGTCACCAATCCAACCAATCATTCCTCCATGAGCTTATTAAATCTGCAAAAATAAACTAAACTACAAAAAACGCATAAAATTCTAAAACTCACTTTCGTAGGCATCACGGTTGAATTTAGCGTATGCAACAAGCCTTTAAACCGCTCGGTGGCCCAAGTGGACGAGTTATAGTCTCGTGAGGGTTTCCAGTAAACATACCCACAAAGTTCGAAACAATTTTTATTTTTTAAAAACACATGTACTTATTTATTCACAATGTACTAAACTAATAACAAAACTTTAAAAATAGCAAAATGATGAACAATAATAAAAGTACTAATGCTCAAGTATCTTAGGAATGATCCCACAAGACACTTGAACTTATTTGATCTAAACACAAAAACAAAATAACAAAATTCGATTTTTTTTTATTACCGATTGATCCAGCCGATCCGGTTACGGGTAGTGACCGATCGGTTGGGACAAACGAAATGACACCCAGCTTCCAACCGAACCGGTTATGGGGTGTAACCGATCGGTTAGAGGCGATTTTTGACTCTAAAATGACTTTTGAAAATTATTTACCGAGAGCTCCAACCGATTCGGTTGGGATTCCAACCGATTCGGTTAGAGTTGTTTGGGTGGTTTTGGCGGTTTTTTCGCAAGAACTTTTGAACACACTTAGAAAGCAATCATTGAAATGAGCATTTTTAGAACACATGAAACGAAATCCCAACATCAAAAACTTGATTTTGATGCAAAGATCATTTGAGCAATTATTAAAAACTGAGATTTTTCAAAAGAAAACGCAAAGGAGAAATTAAGCAAACATCATGAGCAAGCAAGCAAGAGCAATCAAACAAGATCAAAGCAACAATCATTCATGAGCAAAAGTAATATAGCATTCGAACAAACAAGCAAACAAGCAATCGATCAATCAAGAAAACAATCAAACGAACAAACAAACACAAAAATACAAACACAAGTCCCCGACAGCGGCGCCAAAAACTTGATGGGTTCCATCGGGGTTTTAAATTTATAATCAAGAATTACCAGTTAACTAGGAACACATTCGGGCAAGGATACCCTAGTCAAGTTGTAGTATAGTATATGGTAAATCAAGGTCGTCCCAAGAGACTTGGTTGCACTACAAGTGTCGTTTGTTTGTTTAAGCAAGTAACAAGTAACAAGTAGATGGTTATGATTGTCACGGATCAAACCAACAAGAAAAGTAATATAAGAACAAGTAACAAGTTGATGGTTATGATTGTCACGGATCAAACCAACAAGAAAAGCATTATAAGAACACATTATCATAAGAACAAAACTAGTAAACAAAACATCATGGTTATTTCAAACAAATACAAAGCTTCAACAATCATATCAATAACAAACATCTTTAAATATAAAAGTAACAAGGTTTACCCAAAGTATGAATTACAATAGGCAAAGATGAAGGATTATAGCACTCCTTCAAGCCTCCAATCAACTACAACTTCTAACCAAGCATACTTCTGGAAATGGCAGAGGTTTGTGGTCTTTTGGGAGAGATAAATTTGTGTAATTAGTGGAAATTCGTCCTTAAGGGTGGAGGATCGAATTTCACACCTTTGGGGTGAAGAGATTGAGAGTGGGTGTGTTCTCTCAAGTTGGGGTTTGCTCTCTAGGTGGAAATTCGTCCTTAAGGGTGGAGGCTTGAATTTCACACCTAGAGAGGAGTGGTGTTGGTAGGAGAGGTATGAGAGAAGATCTCTCAAGTTGTGGTGCACGAAATGAGGTTGCAAAGGCCTCTATTTATACTACTTCCGAGGCTTAGGGGTATTCAATGCATTTCTTGGAGGCCAGGGAGATTGGAAGGGACTAGAATACATGTAGGAAGGGACTAGAATCATTTGGAACATGGTTGGAACTTACTAGGACTCTTATTGATGAAGAAATGGCAGAAACAGGCCCTCCAACCGAATCGGTTGGGCTCCAACCGTTTCGGTTGGTGTTCTTGACCATTCTCCAACCGGATCTGGTTGCGGGGCTCGACCGAACGGTTGGAGCAAATTGACAAAAAATCATAAGAACCAAAGTTGTAGATCTTTTTCTTAGCTTTCCGTGGCCGTGAACCGGGGGTCAAACGGAGTCCGTATGAAAAAGTTATGGCCAAAATGGTGAAGGTGTGTCGAGGACAACGAGGCTTCCAATATTTCTTCGTTTTAGCTTCTTTTCTTCATTTCTTTTTCGTTTTCCATCTTGAACTTTATTCTTGAGTCTTTGGACCACCATCATGATGACTTTATCTTCTCGAATATACTCCGCAAGTCTTGCTTTTGTCGGAAATTCTTCGTATATGGAGAAATCTTCGTATTTCACTTCTTTTTCCGTCTTTTTCTCCACTTTCCTGTACTTGGCTACAAATGAACTAGCAAACGCACTTTTGTACGATTAAGCATTAAAAGCATATGATTATAACCAAATAACACACATAAAAGCACGGATAACGCTACTAAAAACATGCACAATTTGAGCGTTATCACGCGGCGATTTTGAAACCATGTTGCAACCTGCCTGGACTGCAACCCTATTTCTTTTGGGTGTTGAATCTTTCGGTCTGGCTCAACCTTGTTATCCAACGACATGAAGTACGGATGCCTACTTACCATACCAGAAAGAGAAGCATACATGACGATATTAAGTGCATCACCCATTAAATCAATTAGGTATATTCTCATGTATCCTTGAAGCCAGAACCGTGCTACCCAAACCCCCGCAACAAACAAAACCAAAGGGATACACTTAAACAACTGATGTCAAACCTGAAAGGTGAGTGATTACATGGTCGAAGTATAAAATGCCTTATATTTAAGAAATATACTATTTATAATAACCAACCTTGGTGCAGCGTGGTTCTAAACTTTCTACATAGGAAAAAAGATCAGATCCAACATAACTTGCGTTTCTAGTTCTCCTTGTAGAAACTAACGAACCAAAACCGACTAACTTGTATTACTTGATAATTGAAAATTATGTACAAGCAATGAATAAATACACAAAATAAAGAGATGTTGCCCTAATTCATGAGGGCTAATTGGCCGACACAAGTGGGCCAACCTTATTTTCTAATATCCCCCTTGAAACTTACAATGCTACAGCGATAAACATTGAGAGTTTGTCAGATAGAAAACGAAACGTGGGCCACAATGAGGCTTGGTAAATATATCTACAATCTGTAAAGCAGATGGAACAAACAGAAAAGAAATGGTGCCTGCCTCAAGATGCTGACAAGTGAAATGACAATTAATATCTATATGCTTGGTCCTTTCATGAAAAACTGTGTTGCGCACATTCTGAATAGCACTACGACTATCAAAATACAATGGAATAGGACTAGTAATATGAACACCCATATCAACAAGTAACCAACGTAGCCAAACAATCTCTCGCTAGTAGTAACAGCCATGGCACGATACTCAGCTTCAGTAGAAGATCTTGAAAGAACATCCTGTTTCTTACTCTTCCACGAGATGTGCGAATCTCCAAGAAAAACACAAAACCCAGTTGTAGACTTGCGAGTAACAGAATCACTAGCCCAATCAGCATCAAAATAAGCGCACAATTCTAAAGAAGATTTGGAAGGAAACAAGAGTGTCTGAAAGTGAGTACCTCGAAGATACCGAAGAATCTGTAGGACTGCAGCCCAATGAACTGTAGTGGGAGCAACAAAAAATTGACTAACAATGTGGATGACATAAGAAATATCTGGTCGAGTCACTATAAAATAAACCAAACTCCCAACGATGGTGTGATATAAACTAGGATTAGGTAAAAGATCACCATCTGTAGGGGTATATTTTGGTTTAACATCAAAAGGAATTTGGCAATCTTATTATCTGTCTAACATGGGCAGGTATGGATGCAGTCCTTGTTCCTTTTGGTCATATCTAGTCATTGGCATATTCGAAACTGTAAAGTGCCATAAGAACTTACTTCACAAAGCAAACCATATCCACAGTTGCATAATGAAACAGCTCATTAAACAAAAGGAGAAGCAAACATACAACAAAAACGTTACCAATTCAGTTTAGCATCAGAAACCAAAGACAAAGAAAGAAAAACAGTCAAATAAACCGCCATGCACAAAGCCCCCACACTAAAAACAGAAAGATGTTAAACATTTTTTTTGCTCTTCCACCATATCGTCCCATTATACATCTCCAAGTATCCAACAACAACAACAGATGACCGCCCTCACCACCTGCCCCTACACATACATAAACATATTTAAGAATGATGGTGTTTTAGCAAGTAATTTAAATTATAATACAGAGACTATCTATTTATGCTACTAATAAATATGTAAAATTATCTTAATGTGGTACTTATAAAGAACCTTTAATTAATTGGCAACTTAAGATTGAATAAACGTTCATAAAGCTAGCTGTGATAGATACCGAGGACTCATTAGAAAACACATATATATTTTTGAACTATTTTAAATGTAATCGCCAATAAATTTCCTGATTTGTCAAACAACAACTTTTAACAGCATGAGTGTTAATGGGTCAAGCATTAACATACTGGTTATAATCTTTTTTCCATATGATGAAAGTCCAATATAAATGATACACTTATAACTAATTATAAAGGATTAGGTATATACTATTGGGTTAATCCCAATCTGCAACAAAGGCAGTTAGAGTTAGTTATAATAGTTAGTTATATGACAGTTATATGGCAGTTATCATGAAGGGACACAACTGTTGGTTCAAGCGAACCATCACAACCTTTCATTCATGCATTTTAATTTTGTACAAATAGATAGAACATGTATACAAACAGATTTGATGATAGATTAATAAAAACACTTGTATTTCATAGTTGCAATTTCATATTCCTGTTTTTGGTATATTGTGACTAAGTTAGATCATAGATCCGTAAAAAAGGTCAACAATTGGTATCAGAGCAGGTTTGGTTATTAACCAAATCATCATATACCAGAAATACAAAACTTTTTATCCCTGTTTTGAATCAAACCGTATCAGTTTCTTTTTCGGCCAAATTTTTGCAAAAACGCATTGAACACACAAATCAGAAACATCATATCAGTGTGTTACTCATATAATTAAGCAACATAGTCTAATTTCTGTCACCAAAGGATCAATCACTTATGTGATCAATCAACCGGCATCAGAAAGGTATTCATCTTGTGGTCATTTTTGCAAACTCAGTCTCAAGAACAACAAACCGAAAAAAACCCATAACCCAGAATCAATCACAAGCTTAGGCACAGTTACAAAATAGAGAACCAAATTCAAAACAGAAATTCATATCCAATCGGACAACAATATGTCATCATCAAGGGGCAACAAATCGATTCAAGAAAACGATGAACAAACACACCTGTTTTTGAAGAATCAAGACTCGCACCCTCAATTGAATCATCAATTGATTCAAGTTTTCCATAGAAGGCCCATCTAACACTCGGTATCAAGAAAACCCCCAAACTACGAAACCCTAATTTCGCACAAAATCAGGGGATTACTTTGGTTCAAGAAGAACCCACCAACTTAAGAGAAGAAAAGGTTTTACCAGCCATACAATCGGTGGTTAACCACCACAAGAAGTGTTGAAGACAGATTAAGTCTCAAAGGAGAGACGCGTTTTATCTCAAAAAAAGAAGAGAGGCGCACAATTTTAAGGCATCACCAGGAACCAACACAAAAAGGGCTACGAGCATTTTAACCCTACCAGGTTCTAAAAATAACAAAACACACCATCTATTTTTTATTTTTATATAGTATATATTAGTATATTTTGATATATATTGTATAGATTTGTAGGAAAAGTTACTTCTTTTAATTTTAAGTAAGTACTTTTCGAGGCTTTTAGAAAATATAATAACCTAGTGATTACACTGCTTTTTATATTAGAGGGATAACTTAAGGAGTAATTAACCTTAGGTTATTCGACTTAGAATATCAAATCTCCAAGGATAGTTTTAAAAAAAAAAATAAACTAGTCCCCATAAGTTATAGTTAGCCTGTAAGGCACAAAAACAAAGGAGCTCGCAAGAAAAGAAATTTCAAGACACTTAGTGTTAGATATTTCATTTAGAGATTTATTTAATATCCTAGAGATATGACGAAAGATAGTGGAGAAAGTTCAAAGAAGGAAGTAAGTACTACTAGTACACCTCAATTCCAATGTCTGATGCTAAAACCCTCGAATTACCCATTATGGGCAATTCGAATGCAAATCATTCTCGAAGCGAATGGTTTATGGGAAATGATAAAGCCGTTAGAAATGACTCAAACCGATAACAAGAAAGATAAAACTGCTATCGCATTCCTTTACCAATCTTTACCCGAAGAGCAATTGCTTCAAATAACAAAGCACAAAACCGCGAAATCCATATGGGATGCTTTGAAGACTAGAAACGTTGGTGAACAAAGAGTTCAACAAGCAAGATTACAAACACTCAAATCTGAATTTGAGATGTTACATATGAAGGAAGACGAGACAATCGACACCTTCACCGGAAAAACAACAACAATAGTAAACAAAGCTGCTAGTCTAGGGCACACAATTGAAGATCAAACAATAGTAAGAAAAATATTAAATGTTGTACCCGATAGGTATCTGCAAATAGTTGCATCAATAGAGCAATATTCTAATCTAAGTAAAATGACAATGGAAGAAGCAATTGGAAGACTCAAGATATATGAAGAAAAAATTAAATACAAGAAAGGTAAACAAGTGGACAATCAAGAGAGACTGATGTTCACACGACATGAAAATAAAGGAAAGTATTTTAGAGGACGTGGACGTGGAAAATATAATTTTTCACAAGGAAAGAACCACGAGAAATTTAAGGTAGAGAGGAAAGATTGAGAAACCTCTCATAACAACTTCAAGAAATCAAGCTATGATACTAGCAAATTACAATGTTACAAATGTAAGAAGATAGGGCATATTGCACCTAAGTGTCCTCAAAGGACAAACTCAAATGAGCAATCTAATCTTGTTGAAGAAGACTTAGAACCAATCCTACTAATGGCAATATTAGAAGACTCAGATGAAGGGAAACAAGTAAAAGAAGTTGAAGATCAAAAGGTCTCGCTACATGAAGAACATGTAGGATACAAAGAGATAAATATGGATAGTCTATGGTATTTAGACAATGGAGCTAGCAACCATATGACTAGAGTGAGAGAACACTTCAAGGAGTTAGATGAGAAGGTCAATGGAAAAGTAAGATTTGGAGATGGTTCACACATATAAATCAAAGGAAAGGGTTCAATTTAAATAGAATGTGATGACGACAAGCAAAGAATTATATCACACATATATTACATTCCTAGCTTGTGACAACCCGTACTTTCAGGTCATTCCTCGACACGATTCATGTCTCATTATTTCAACATTTTTAGTAAACTTGGTTTACTTGTTTCAAATTCGCGTAACCTTGGAGGTTTAGCGGCGAATTCATGATCATGACATCACGTACATTTCATATGGACTAAGATTAGTCTACATTTCATGGACATCATGTGCATTTCATGAGTACATTCACGACATTTCATTTCACTTTATACGCGTAATTTTTATATTTAATAAATTTTATCGCGTGAGTTTTATTTTGATTATTTAACCCGTTACTTTCAAAAATGATCCCGAGGTATTTTTAAAGTTACATTTAGTTCATAAAAACTATATTTTTAGTTTTCCTAGTGTTTCACATTTATTTGGTATTTTAATCGTTAAAGTTTAATTATTACGTTGTTTTCTTAAAAATTTTACGATAATTATTTTATCACCCGATTTTCACAAGGAAAGTATTTTTACAATTTTTATCACCTCAATACATTCTAGTTTGATTTATTAAAAAACTTACTTTTATCAAAAATTACCTACAATTCACTTACCTTTTCTTTACAAATTCTACAAATTATACAACAAATATACAAGTAAACATTTTGAAAAGAAAAAAAAAAAAAAAAATATCTTGAGGTACAAGATCCCCCAAATCCGGTTTGGAGGGGGGGGGGAAGTCAAGGTGTGTCATTAATGATGTATGGTTCCCTTTAAAGTATGTCTACTCTATTATTAGTATCTCATTCATGAATCAAATTTTCACATAGTTGCAAGTGTAAAGAAAAAATATTTCTCTCCTCTTTTGGGTGCACAAAACCGGCCACAACATCAAGGGCCAAGGGATCAAGATTTTTGGCAAAAATCAAGTGTTTTAACAACCTAGTTTATATCCTTTTCATGGTTTTGAAATAAAAACCAAGGATATCTAAGTTTAATCCTTTGTTACCTACACCTCTTCATAATCACTAGTAAGCATACTCTTGTCATTTTTATGTTTCCTTATCATTTTCATATGCTTCTTATCATTTTTGGAGCTTATATGCATGTTATGTAGTTTATACCATTTATTTTATGATTTTTAAGGTTTTATATACTTATAGTCATCCTATAATTATTCCCAAGTTAATCTTTGGTCTTGATGGTGATTAGGAACCCATGACACCCTAAGAAGGTGTATGGTAGGATTAGATTAGCTTTGGAGTTGATTTGAAGGGATTAGAATAGGTTTTGTCCGAGAAAAACTATTTTCGTAAACTATATTTTGTAATCTGTCCTTAAAATGAATTTCTGGAAAAACTCACTGATGGTACGACCCTTTGGCCTTGATTTTTAGAAAATATACTTTAAAACGAATCCGTGGCCGCTTGAACGGATAAAAACGGAGTTATAACGAAGCCGTGGTGAATTTTTAAAGTTTTACGACGAAAAGTATTATTTTCTGAAATTGACAGCATGCAGTTTTTGTATATTTCGGGTCAAAAACGAGCCTTAAGCTTCACAAATTATTTCGACTAGTCAAAAATATATTAGTTTACTTCGATACGAAGCTAAGGACATATTTTACGTAGAAAACGGATTTAAAACGACAAATATATGGCCATTTTCATAAAGTTGCCGTAAGTATTAATTTCTGAAAAACTATATTATTTTTGACGTAACAAGTATTTCATTAGCTATATCGTCCATGTTTGCGGCAGTTTTTACCCATGATGCAAAACTTTTTATGACGAAGTGTCTTCTAGTAAAATCAAGTTCACCGGCCATATTTTTCAAAACAAAAAGCCGTTTGTCAAGCGGAGTTATGGTTATTTATTTACGGATGTTCAAACATTGGCCGAAACTCATTTTCTGCACACAATTCACAAAAACCACCATCTTGAGCCTTGGATATCTTTATGATCGAGACCTTTTGGACGAAAACTTCTGAACTGAAACTTTTAGATATCGATACAAACTTTCCAAAACCGTCGAGTTCGTTCTCTAACGATCGACGTACACCGTTTTACGACCACTTTTCCGGAGCCGTTTTTGTTGATTTCATGATTTTTCCGACGACATTGTTTTGCGACGAAAAGTGGTAATTTCACCAAAAATCATTATAAAACCATAGTAGGATGACATTTTGTCGTAAAAACATGTAAAGTCATTTTTGAAGGTTCAAGACGTCAAAAGAGTATTTTTCGTCGACGAGTAACATTTTCAAAAACTCGTAAATGGTATAAATAACATACGAAGTGCATGCATAACATTACATTGCAACTCATGACATATCATATCATTGATAATAGGTCCCGGTTGACGCATCATTATAAACCTCAGTGTACTCACTTTTGCCGTTATTCCAGTTTATCCAAGTGAGTTCCATAGCCCCACTTTTCTTGTTTTAATGCTGTTATTAAACTCTTTGGGGGAGATACATGCTCAATAATGTTTATTGCATTCATGAATATTTGCAAATTACATGTTTAGCCGAATTGAAATGCTTAGTCATGCGTAGTAACAGTTTGGCCATACGTAGTATTTACATGGTATATTCATTGGACTGATGGTCTTGGTATATTCATTGGACTGATGGTCTTGGTACATTCATTGGACTGATGGTCTTGGTATATTCATTGGACTGATGGTCTTGGTACATTCAATGAACTGATGGTCTTGGTATAATTAGGTCAAGTAAACATCGATACATTAAGTCATGCACTATTATGTGAATTCAATTGACGATTTCTGTTTGAACATAAACTTTACACACTTTGGCAGTGGGTTGTGAACACACAGGTTGCAAGCTTTGTATGGGCGGGACTTGGAACTGAGTGGATTTACAATGCCTTTGCTACATAAACGATTCTGAAAGACTTTACATTTCAACGATTTACAATGCCTTTGCGGCATAAACGATTTTTGAAAGGCTTTACATTTCAAAACAAACTCTATGAACTCACTCAACCTTTGTGTTGACACTTTTAGCATGTTTTTATCTCAGGTATCTAAGGCATTCACTTCATGGCATGCATTTGGACACATCATGGAGTCGTGGTGACGACGCGTCTCACTTGGGTTTTATGTACTCTAAAACATCGTTTGAATTGTAACAAATTTATTTCCGCACAAGTTGATATACATTTGGGACCTACTTTGTAAACTCTGATTTTTTTTTATTAAATCAAACGATGTATTTTCCAAACGACACTTTAGGTCGTTCAATATAACTGTGATTGTGATGCTATGACAGTCAATCCCCAGGAATTCCATTCCGCTGCAAAACAGGTAATTTGGGGGTGTGACAGATTGGCATCAGAGCTTCAGTTATAGAGAACTAGGTTGCATCATTGACCCTAGACTATAACTACATTATCATAGCATCTCATCATTTCATCATAAGTGAATGTTCACTTTACATGCGGTTTTTACGTACATTTTCGAGTTATTTATTTTCATTTCAAAACGATTGTCACATGGATGCCCATCCCATTATCTTTTCCCCATACTCTAACGTGGAGAATTCCTTGTCATTCCCTATCACAATTTTTATATCAATTGACTCATCACCGATAACGTCGAATGCCGAGATAAACCTTTAAATAGGGCGAAGTCGCTCTCACTCCTTTGTTTCACCACTAACATGCCGAGTTACACTTTATTCACACATTAAGTCTCTAAACCATCATTCATTGAAGCACTTACAACACCTCATAACCCATCTTTTCGGAACCCGTCGATCATTTTTGAAACATAACCTCAAATTTATCATTTCTTATCACATTTCTTTGGAGCGTTTATTATTAACATCGGATTTTGCTACGTCTCACATTTCCTCTTGTTTTGAAGAA
>BPTQ01000007.1:90689135-90866062 GCA_019973895.1 Chrysanthemum seticuspe | reverse complement strand
GAATAGAACCGATTACTTTTAAGGAAGGAACCTGACGAATTGGACTTCAGGATTTTTCTTACAATTGAGAGGGTAACTTGAGTAAACTTTAAGGAAGATGTAGTCGACGAGTTTGAGGAATTGGTACCTGACAAACCATCGGGGTTTCTACTATAGTAGTTGTATTTGAACTTGATTGTACTATAGGAAGAAACAATCCTTAATCTTTAAGGGCCATAATTTCTCAGCCAGTGGAGTTCATATACATTAGCAATCTTTCGAGCATCAGCATCAAGAAAATTCAATTCATCATTAAATCAATTCATTGTGGCACCTCCTGCCTGCCCAGAAATGGGTGACATATGGACTAGGTGTCGGGCTTCACACCGCTTAATACATTCTGATATTTATGAGAGATGGAAGGTTCCATCTCTCAAGAGAGTATTTATAGTCTTACATAATTCGCCACACTTCGGGCTGTGGATCAGGTATACAGTGGGTAAAGACCCGTCCGTCCTCCACGGTGTTACTTAACTAAATTACTACTTAACTTAAAAGAACTACGACTACGAGCTTTCTAACGATTACATATACTTGAGGTGACCGACTCTTTAATACCGGGAATTTCTAATTCCTAACAAAGAAGGATATCATGTTAGTTCAAGTTTATGTTGATGATATCATCTTTGGGGCTACCAAACAGTCCATGGTTAAGGAGTTTGAGCAGCTGATGTAGAAGGAATTTCAAATGAGTTCAATGGGAGAGTTAACATTCTTTTTAGGACTTCAGGTTAAGCAGTCCAAGGAAGGAATTTTCATTAGCCAAGATAAGTATGTTACAGACATACTTAAGAAGTTTAATTTTGATGGTATGAAGGCTGTTACTACACCTATTAAATCTATCAATTCATTGGGAAAAGATGAAGATGGACAGCCTGTTGAAGTCAAGTTATACAGATCTATGATTGGCTCTCTTATGTATCTTACTGCATCAAGACCTGATATCATGTTTGCAGTTTGTCTATGTGCAAGATATCAAGTCACACCAAATATCTCTCACCTGAATGCAGTAAAAAGAATATTCTGTTATTTGAAACAACAACCTAAGTTAGGGTTGTGGTATCCTAAAGAGTCACCTTTTCACTTAGAAGCTTTTTCAGATAGTGACTATGCAGGTGATAATTATGATAGAAGATCCACAACTGGTGGATGCCAATATCTTGGTAGAAGGTTAGTCTCCTGGCAATGCAAGAAGCAGACAATTGCAGCAACATCATCTACTGAAGCTGAATATGTAGCTGCTGCAAGTTGTTGTGGTCAAGTTTTGTGGATGCAAAATCAACTCTTGGACTATGGGTTCAATTTTAAGAATACTCCTATCAATATTGATAATGAGAGTACTATTTGTATTGTGAAGAATCCTGTGTATCATTCCAAGACAAAGCATATTCAGATTAGGCATCATTTTATCAGAGATTGCTATGAGCATAGGCTCATTAATGTGGTTAAAGTTCACACGGATGACAATGTAGCTGATTTACTCACAAAAGGTTTTGATGTGTCATGATTCAATCACTTGGTCGTGAGCATTGGAATGATTAACTACTAAGCTATGTTTAAGGGGAGGACTATAAGGTGTTAGATATAGTCCTGTGTATTGCTTGAGGGGAGGATGCTTGTTTATACTTAGCTTATATGGAGGTATTTGGCAAAGTATTGTTTTTCCTGAAAGTACTGCTTGGAAAGTACTGTTTAGGAAAGTACTGCTTATGTGGAAAGTACTGTTTGTCGTATTAAAGTACTGTTCCAACGGTAATATTGCTGGGTAATTGGTAATAACGGTAACTTTGTTATTTAGGCTGTGATTTTTCAAATCCCACCTATAAATAACTTCTTTCCGATTTTCCCTCTCATATTATTACTTTACATCTTTTCCATACTTATCTCCCAATTACCATCTCTCAATTATTCGATACAATCTTTAGTGTGCTCATCTTTTTCAACAATGGTGAATCGTTTAACTGTTTCGAAGCACAATATGGTGGCTAATTTGGACAAAACTGAGGTGAATGTGGCTTTCTATGATATAATTGATTATCTTACTGGGTCGCCTATTAGTTATGCTCTTTTAGTTGAGCCGGATGTTATTGAACCGTGGATTCAAGAATTTTGGGCTAATGCTAGAGAAAATATGGAGGAGGATGAATACTATATTAGATCAACAGTTGCTGGAAGGACTATTAAGATTACAGAAGCCTCTATTCGAGCAGATTTATTATTTGAAGATGAAGATGGGGCTATTCGATTTGACAAGCAACTGATTTGGGATACTTTTCGGAATCTTGGTTATGAAGGTTCTTTGACTGAACAAACTTTCAAGAAAGCATTATTCTGTCCTCAATGGAAGTTCTTGATTCATGTTTTGCTCCATTGCATAAGTTCTAAAAGTACTTCTTGGGAGCAGTTTGGGTCGAATATTGCATCTGCAGTGGTTGGCTTAGCTACTGATAGAATGTTTAATTTTTCAAGACTTATTTTGGATGGGATGTTATCTCATATCTCCTCTGGGTCAACATGGTTGATGTACCCACGATTTGTACAGGTTTTCTTAAATAAGCAATTGTCTGATGTTCCAAAACCTGCTACTTTGTTACCTGTTATTGTGCAACAAGCTAAACTTTATACATTCATGGCTAAGTGAAGTAATTTGTTCAGAGGTGGAGATATTCCATTAACTACAACAATGATGGAAGTTGTACAAGCTGTACGTGACACAGCTGGAGAGGATGAAGAAAGTGAAGGTACTGCTTCTGCACAAGGTACTGCTTCACAAAGTGCTGCCTCACAAGGTACTGCATCTGCAAGTACTGCTTCTCTTGAAGGTATTGCATCATTACACCACTACAAGAATTCAGGCATATAGCCACGGACAGAATTTGTGGGTAAAAGCCATATTTTAGTGGGTAACTGGGTAGTACCCACGAATTACCCATGATTCTATATAGATGGGTAAAACCTCCGATGCTAATTGTTTGCCCACGACATTTTCGTATTGTGGGTAAGTTTACCCACGTCATTCTTGGTGGGTGATTGTTTTGCATTCATGGGTAAATTGTTTGTGGGATTGTTTAACTCACCAGAAAACACCCATAGATATACTCGTGGGTATTGTGTGGGTAACATTTCCCACAAAACTATTCGTGTGTAAAAGTCAACTCCTCCACCAGAATCCTTTACTAGAATTAACCACGTATATAGTCGTGTGTAAAAACGTGGGAAATTTTGCCCATGATAATCCGTGGGAAAATTACCCACGCATATGACCGTGTGTAAATGTCATGGGCAAACGTGATATCTTTGCCATGAATATTTTGTGGGTATATTCGTAGGTAACTTACCCACTACTGTTTGTGAGTAAATTGTGGCTAAATATTTACGTCATATTGTAAATAATGCATGGGTAAATTTATGGGTAAATTATGATTTTATTTTAATATTTAGAATGTGACAAATTTGTAGCATCTAATATAAAAACCACACATTTAACACAAATATTCTTGAAATACAAAGCACGCGATAATAAATAGATCCATCTTACATAAATATTAAGTCTCTTAATTAGCACAAACCATCATTCTAATGATGTCTCAAAACAAATAAAATAAACTGAAAAGAACAAACCATCATCATAAAGATGTCTCAAAACATTTAATATAAAGATAAATCTGACTTATCAACTCACAATCATGCGGCTACCATGATCATCTTCCTCACTTCCACCTACTCGGGAGTGACTAGTAGTGGGACATGGACGAGCATCTCCTCCGTCAGAACTTTCACCATCAGAATCACAATCTGGAAGGGTTATATTGAAACGAGTGCAAACAATCTCAAGAGTCTTGGTTAATTTGTTGATCGTTCTCTCCATTTTCTTAGACTTTTTCTCCCACCCGTCGCTTACCTTGGTAACTGCAGTTGTTGTATTTCCAGAATCTACATCTTTAATATAATCAACTCTCTTTGACCCAGCACCATACAGGCCTTCTTCTCTTTGCACCACCTGCTGCTTTAATGTAAAGTGCCGTTTCATCAACATGACTTTCTGCAGAAGCTGGATTTTCCTCCCTTTCTTGCCTTAGACGCGACACGCTATCCTATAAATGTGTAGATTTAATCATGAGTAATGATAGAAATAAGAACATTATTGTATAATGAGGAAATCAGAACTTACATTGATTGTTTTTGACTTCTCATTAATAAATGTTTTCTTGTCATTGTCGCTGGTATGAGTATGCAAAAAAAGCTCAAATCCCGTAGGTGGACGCTTGTATATAGATTCCTATATCACATATGCATAAAAAAGAGATTAAATAATATTTAGATACATATTGCGATCATAGAAATGATGTATTATTTTTTATTTTTTTTAGAAATGCAACAATTTTATTACACTACAAAGAGAACACGAATAACAAGAATCTGATCCATAACAGTAAGTAACATAACAAGAATCACCATAACAGTAATAGCAAAATAACAAGATAACAATAATCACCATAACAGTAAGTAACATGTAATTTACATAGCAGACCTGTTAAGTAAAAATAGTAACATGTAAATTACATAGCAGACATGGAAAGGAGCATTAAAAATGCTAATTTCAGTTGGTCATAACAGTTGGTCATAGCATGTAATTTCCGTTGGTCATAGCAGAAATGTAAATCATTTGTTGCATAACAGTTGGTCATAACAGTTTTACCAAAGTAACAAATGCTAATTTCACCTCAAAGTAACAGTTTCACTCAAGAATCTGTGTTGCACCATGGTCATAACAGTTGCACCATGGTCATAGACTCATAGACCTGTAACATGGTCATAGCAGACCTGATCCCAAATTACAGCAGACCTGTAATAGACCTGTAACATGGTCATAGCAGACCTGTAACAGCAGACCTCTAACATGAATCTGACATAATCTAACATGTCATAACAGTTGCACCATGGTCATAGGCTCATAGCAGACCTGTAATAGTGATCTGCGCAAAACCGTCAAGTCAAACAGACTTAAAACAGCTCAGACACAAATGCAATGAAGATCTGGGGAGTATAGTGTTTCCCCGGGTCGTTATGTCCCAGCGAGCTATGCAATGGATTATCAAACGTATAGTGATCGCGAGATTTGAACGGGAAAAGGATTTGAATAGGATTATGACTACAGGAGAAGCCAACAAATTACAACGGCTTAAATGCAAATTAAAGGAAATTAAAGAGATAAAATCTATTAAATAAACGCTATCACTATTTTTAAAATTGATGAACGTTTAAAATTTAAAACTTAAAACTTACGTTTAAATAAAAATTACGTAAACGTACAAAATAAAAAGTGAAATCTAAGAAATAAAAGTCCTAAAAATATGAAAAATACATTTTTACAAACCTAATGATAAAAGAAAATTTATAGAAAAAGAAAATTATTTTTAAAACTATTTATCTAATTATTATTGATTAAAAACTAATTTTAACTATTAAATATTAATCTAAAATACAAGAAATTAGGAAATAAAGCTAGAAAAATAAAATTATGACTTAGAAAAATCTAAAATATTATAAAAGTTATTTTAAAACTGAAAATATATTTTTTTAGACTTTTTAAATATTTATTATTAATTAAAAACTAATTTAAACTAATTAAAATTAAGAAAAATAACAAATGAACAGTAAAAATTATGAAACTTTACAGGAAAATCTAAAATATTATTCTAATCATGGGAAAAATATAAAAAGTTAGATAAGCCTACTAATAAGCTGAATTGGACAAATAAGCAGTTTGAATAAGCACTTGAAATAAGCTAAAAGCTAACTATAAGCTACCATAAGCTACTAAAGCCTAAATCTAACCTAAAACGAGCTAATGCAACTGATTGGGAAGTAAAAAGCACAAGCTACAAAAAAAAAACTCGCGACCAGATTTTAATAACTATATGCCAAACGGCCTCTAAGGCCCTACTTTAAGCACTAATTAAGCTAGCTAGAAAAATTCCTAAAAATAAACTAAAATGGCCATGATGTAGATCACCAACCAAAGATCTTGTATCCCAAATTTGAGCTCAAATGGACTTATAATGAATCCGTGAAAATTCCACAAAGTTTGGCAAAAATCACGTTTTCACTTATTTTTCTTTTTGGTTTTCTTTTTTGGAACTTGTAAAGAATAATCGAATAAGCAATGTTTGTGAAAACTTTTTGTAAGAAAATTTCTCAATAAGCTGTTATAAACAGCTTATTGTAGCAGTTTAGGACAGGCAACAAACAAACACCTCTGAATTAGATGTTGAGCATAAATTAAGCATAAAAAAGGCAATCTGAAAATAGAAATAAGCTAACAATCTGAGTAAACAACCATGATCAGCTGAAAGTACAACAAAAGAAACAAATGGAGTGGGAAATAAGCAGTTGGGAGATAAGGGAAATTCTAAGAGTACTAAGCATACAAACAAAGTAATAAGCTAGGCCTAAATAAGTACTAATTAAGCTAGAATCAAATGACACCTAATCTAGATCACCTAATAAGCACCTAAGCAGTCTAAATAAGCAAATGGGCAAGCTAAATAAGCTAAACAAAAAGAAAGTGCAGGCTGCTGTGGGGACAGGATCAGTTAAACATGGGGTGTACTTTGAGCTTATAAATAAGCTGTAATAAGCTGTTGTAAAATTCAACAAAAATCACTTTTGACTAGCCCACCCACTGAACATCATGCATACCAAATTTCATAACCTAAGGTCAAGTAATAAGCAAGTTAAAAATCTAAGAATGGAGGCCACTTGGACACTTCTTTGCTGAAACAGTTTGCTTAAAAATGGTTTTGACATAATTTAAACGCAATTTTAAGCTAAGCTAGATGAATCCTAAGTGCATATAAACTATACCTATGTCTAGAGTGGCATGAGGAGATGTAAGAAAAACCATTTTGAAGAATTTTAGATGACAAATAAGCTAAAAAAAAGAGAGTTGCAACAGCAGCTATGGCTGCTGTTTTGCTGTTGTGTTTGACAGAAGACAGAATCAGATAAGCTTTTTTTTTTTGTTTTCAAAACTTGTGCAGCTTTGTCAAAACAGTTTAAGACCTTTTAAACATTAACCATTACCTTGAAACATATTTGACTTGAAGAGTCAAAATGGGTAAAAAGTGATATTGACCAAAATTTGACCTTAAACCAAACACCCCTTCATGGGTTGTTAACTAAAAAAAATTAACTGTTTTTCAAAGATTAACTTGATACTGTCTTAAGTAATGGTCGAAGTGAACTTGGAATAAAAAAAAACAATTTAAATGAGACAATAGGCTAATAAGCAGTTAAGATAAATTGTAAGAAGAAAAACTTTTGCATTAATTTAAAAAGCACATTACAATCATAAAAACAGAAAAACTAAACTTTTTTAAAACTCTAAAACCTACTAAATCCTAGTTTTTTCATACATGTGGCTACAACATCTTATTTATACTAAAAGTAAAATGGGTCTTCAATCTCTACTTCTCTTTCCTCGTGTCTTTTGCTGTGAGATAAAACGTGCTGAGCTGGGAAAGTAATTGAGTGAGTGGGTTTCGTGTGACAGAGAGCGACAGGGAGGTTGAGTATGCAGGTGGTGGAAGAAAAGTGGTGGTATGGGATGTTTTTTTATTTGTTGTGTTCTGTGTTTGTGTGTTGTGGTGGGAAACGAAGAAAGAAGAAAGAGGTGGGTTTAGGTTAACTTTTGACCGGGTTGTAGCTAGGTGGAAATGGGTAGAGATTGGACTGGGTCGGGTAGTAGAGGGTTTTGGATTGGGCTTGAGGAGTATTAGTTAATAACTTGGACTTAGGATTTGTTTTGGACCCATGGTATAGCTTAGGTACTAAACACGTAAAATCTGATTTTTCAGGGACCAAACATGTGATTCTGAAAATGTCCTCCAAGGGTTGGTTTTGACAATCTCTGAAAATTCCAAGGATCAAACTGTAAATCTCTAATATTCCAGGGACCAAATCTGCAATTTATGAAGTTGTAGGACTGAACTTGTAATTTCTCAAACTTTTGATATTTTTCACCAAAGGACTAAATTTGACAACTTATGATTTTAAAAGGACCTTTGGTGATTTTTCTTTTGAAATTTTGACTCAGGGACTATTTTTGACAATTTTAGAAACTTGGGGGACTAAAACTGCCAATTTTGCAAACTTGATACGTTTTTTATCTGATTTTGATCTTTTTGCATTTAAAACACATAAAACACTGATTTGTGATATTTTCATCATTTTGATGCATTTTTTAGTGTTTTCAGATGATTTTGCAGTTTATATTGTATAAAAATGATGAGTATTTAGATACTCATCAAATAGACATGTACAGCAGACCTATAATCTAACAAGAATCTGATCCCAAAGATCATAAACAAAGTTCAACCATCAAAGTAACAAAGTAAACAAGAATCACCATAGTAACAAAGTAAACAAGAATCCCAAAGTGAGAAGGCAACCAAACGTTTTATCAGAACTGGGAAACCAAACGTTTAAGTAACAGACTCTAAAAAACTAATATATAAAAACCAAACGTGTAATAGTAAGTCCATAAAACTTAGAGAAGGTGTTTCACACATGCACATGCCCATAAAACTATGATTTAGCACTCTTAGGACCTTCAAAATTCCTAATAGAATTAACAATCTAAGCATCAACTATGGAACAGTTTAAGTAATATCTAGTTGCACATACAAGTAACTCGATACAATTATATGCTACCATCGTATGTTAAGCAAATTCCCAATGAATTCAATACTTATTAATATACTTACTAGATTTTTTGCATGCTCGCGAAATGAGATTGACCCTCCGGTATGAGTTGAGGAACCTTCTCCTTTTTGACGATTTTGTGTATTTTTTTCTTGGATCTCCTTATACTTTAATGTTCCCCAATAAGTTGTGAAATTTGTCCATGCGTTGTCACTCATGAATACAGGTTTCACCATTTTACCTCTTATGTCTCTAAAGAAATTAGTATAGCGTCCAGAAGCTTTTGCATCCCATGCTACCCTCACACTTGTCTCGGCTTCCGGATCCCATAAAAAATGTTTCTGTTATAAATTTAAATAATTAGCATTTATAAACAGAAATATAAATCTTAAAAGACAATTAAAACATATGCAATACCTTAAATTCTCCAAAATAAAAGTCTTTTGTAGCTTGAGACACCTTTGTCCAAGTGTACCCGGTATCATCAATTCTTTCTTTGAATATCTTTGTAATCTCTCGTGAACATGCACTTGATTTGTCGAATCTGTTATAGTGATGAAAAACAGAATGAAGTAACAATAAAGAATCTGTGATGTGCAAATTATAAATTTATAGTACTTACAATCCATTCACAACTTGCACTTGCTTTCTTCCATTCGATGGATTCTCTAAGTTCCCAATGATGTTTTCAGGGTTCGTTTGATCGGTATCGTCATTGATAGTTGAATTATTAGGGATATCATTTGATTATCCTTCAGTGGCATGAGGCCTATTCTCTCCTGCTCCAAGCCTTTGCCTCGTTCAATTATTAGGGATATCATTTGATTGTCCTTGAGTGGCATGAGGCCTACTCTCTCCTGCTTCAAGCCTTTGCCTCATTGAATTATTAGGGATATCATTTGATTGTCCTTCAGTGGCATGACGCTTACTCTCTCGTGCTTCAAGCCTTTGCCTCGTTGAATTATTTGGGATATCGTTTGATTGTCCTTCAGTGGCATGAGGGCTACTCTCTCTTGCTACATGCCTTTTCCTTCGTCTAGCCATGTCTACAAAGAGAAAAATTTTAAGTATAAAGAAATGTGAGAAACTTTTGAAATTTCTAAGATAATGATATCCAAAATTAGACTTTAAAACAGACTTAAAACAATATATACATACTTTAAAGCAAGATATATGTACTTTTAAACATGAGTAATTAGCACAATATATACGTTCCTATTAACTTAATACTGAAAGAATGTTATTAATATGAGAAAACGAATAGAGCAAGTGTTTGTTGTTTAAAAGAGCCATTCTTTCAGCATTTTGTAAGCTAAGTTGTTGATCATCTCCATTTGAGATATTTCTAAATACACGATAACATACAAATCAACTCAGATAAAGACTTGCAATCAATTTGTAAACTGATAAGCAAATATTGGTAACTTAAATGGCTTGCTATCTTAAACAAAGTTACAAGCACCACGTAATTGAATGGTTACTTGGGAGTTGGGTCATGCTTCATGATGTATCAGCCCACTTTAAGCTACAGCACCAGATATGACCGTAAATTACCCACTTTGGTAATCTTTTTATTCCAAAAAGGCGACACGAATTGAAGGGTTGTTTACTGTAACAAAGAGTGTTTGGAACTTTGATTTGTTTACCTTTTCTGCATATAGCATATAACCAGTCTACCAATAAGTAATATTAGTTTTTGAATTTACTAGTTTGTACCAACCTAAAAGAAATACGTAATTAAAAAAATGCAGTAAGCAGATAAACTATTAACAAGACTGCCAATTTGCATACATTTACGAGTTTTTGTTGAAGATGAAGGTAAAACGGCTAGTCTAGTAGTACCTAAAATAAGTTATATAGTGAAACTGTATCACAAGTAGGGGTGAGCGCGGTGAAATACATTGAGAAACAAGCTTACCATTCAACATATCAAAGTCTCGCATCACTGTGAAATACATTGAGAAACAAAAGACCAACTTCAGCTATATGAAGAAAACCAGACATGAAACTATCATCCAAAACGTTTAACTATCATAAGTTGCAACCGTTATTTTTCAAAGTTTGTGAAGCCCAATAATTTAAATCGTGCAAGAATTTTAGAATGCGATTTCTGTTTTATCAAAATGAAAGATGAAACAACTTACATCATGCTGTTATTATGTATTGTATATTCACATTTTAACAAAAAAAAACATATAACTATAATCAAACTCATGAAATAAGACTACCCATACAAATAAATCTTTATTTGAGCACATATTAATATTCATTTTATACTATCACAACAATCTAAATAACATACTAAAAACTTCTATAAACCTTTGAATGTCGTTGCAGTAGCTTAAAGAATAACATAAAAGTCTAATTAAACCTTTCATTAGCCAGCTACCGCTAATGACAGTGCAATACCGTCATTGAGTCAACATCCACTAAAGATTCATTGGAGACCTACAGATACAATATGTCACTTCTAGGCTTCTAGCATACTACTTGCATTACATTGTTGTATAGAATTTACAGAGCAATTCTAATAGTACGTAAATCATAACGTAAGTCTTAAAAAAAATAATAAATGAATACTTATAATGGTGAATGAAATGTGTTAGGGGTCAGTTCCGGTTCGGTTCTCGGTCCATTTGCTCACCCCTAATCACAAGCACTACAAAATGCTTATCTACCTAAACTAAAACACACAGATAAGCAGTAAAAATAAGCCATCCGAAACTCCTTTACAGCCTCCAATGTAGCAAAGCAACTGTAATATGTAACATCTAAAGAAAAACTTCAATAAACAATTTATAGATCAGTAACATTACAGATGGGTAATTTGCGACATATTACAACCACGTATTCAACAGTAAATCACTAGCTAGCGTTTCCTCAACAGAAAATTGAAAAACAAACACAATTATAAGAACTATATTTAATATAACAAATCATATGGTTAAAATCGCGTATCTTATAGATCCCTATCTACCTACAGTTAAATGGCTTTATAAAACTCTTGAATATGTTTACAACCCGATCTCTTTTTCTATAATTCCCCCAATTCCAATTGATATTAGGATTTATAATAGTGGGTTCAAGCAGTGGGTTCACAATTGAAATTAATGGTAAACACAATCGAATATGTGGTTCATTTACCCACCCAATTATAGTTATCAAAGCTAATTCAAAGAACCTAGGTTTTTTTACATGAAAGTGTAAAGTAAAAATAAACCTAATTAACTCTAATCATGCAGTAGAACTCAATGAATCAAGCACCCTAACATTAAATTAAAAGGTAAATTAAAAACTAATTACCCCAAATTATGATCTAAAATAGTGAATGGTGTATGAACATACCCTTTTGCTACTGCTTCCTGAAAGTCTATTGCATCTTATAAACCGCAACATATACCTTCTGGGGAAGGAGTCATTCCTGCTCCACGATCCCCACATATCTAGGGGCGCCAATTAATTTCAGAGAATGGTGCCAAAATCTTGGAAATAAGTCAGTAACCGTTTGTATGTGTTGTTGTAGTGTGGAATGGGTAAAGTTTGATGAATAAGTAAATATTAAATATTATTATTATTATTATTATTATTATTATTATTATTATTATTATTATTATTATTAGGGGTGTCAAAAACACATGACCCAAATTCGATTAGGCTTATTTGTGTCGGGTTACTTGAGTTATAAGTTTGACCAGATTAATTCGGGTCAACCTGACTATACTAAGTTCCAAATAGGGTCGGATTCGGGTATATTTTTTTAGCCTAAACTCGAATTGACCCAAACCCGACCAACCTGACTTAACTAACAATTTTACATTTTAAAAATATTGAAGTAAGCAATTTGTTGATCATTTTTAGTTTTATTCAAGTTGACCCGGCCCAATTTGACCCGACCCAAAATTGACTCGAACTCGACTAACCCGATTTTTAAAATGTCGGGTTTCGGGGATGTTATTTTAGCTTCGACCCGAATTGACCCGAGTATGATTGGCTCAACCCGAGTAACACTCCTAATTTATTATTACTATCGTTGTTATTTACCTATTCATTAGTATTTTTGTTATTATGAATTAGGATTAGTCATGCTAATTAGATTATCGGGTTTATATGATGTTCAAAGAAAAAAGATTAACTCTAAATCAGACCTATATTAAGCGGATTTTTCGGGTCCGGGTCAATCAAGTTATTAGGCTATTTACTAACATACAAACAATAGTTGTGTATCGATCTTTCTTCTTCGGCAAACAGGTTGCTTCATTAGGTTTCAATACACTTATCGAGTAATCTACTTATTTTACATCCTTCTCTTGTAATCATGTAACCTTTGTTTTTCTAGCTCCTTGCTAGTTTTTTAATAAATTCAGCCGTTCAAAAAAAATCTACTTATTTTACAGCATAACCGAATCCAAAATGTTATATCTTGAATAGCGTAAGTTCAAGCTTCGTATAAGCATAGACATAATAATATTCGATCCAAATAAAGTCGTAAATGAAGGAAGCAATTTGTGAGATAATTGAACGCAACTTGTGAAAAGATCGACTTAAGCTCACTTCAGCTCTAGTTAAATGAGCTTCAACCGAGCTTGAATTTTAACTCAAAGCTTAATTAGCTTTCGAGCTCAAGATTAACTTAAAGCTCACTTGATTTAACTTGCCCGAGCTTTAGCTTCATACAGCTACCCGTTATTATTATTATTATTATTATTATTATTATTATTATTATTATTATTATTATTATTATTATTATTATTATTTTATTATCAATGTCGGTTATTAAATAAACCTGTTGTCTTTAAATTTTTCTAGATAATTGTAGATGAAAGAAGCTATTTTCGAGATAATTGTAGATGAGAGAAACTATTTTCAAGATAATTGAACTCAGCTTGTGAAAGGACGACTTAAGCTTCACTTGAACTCTAGTTAAATGAGCTTCAACCGAGCTTGAATTTTAACTTAAAGCTTAATTAGCTTTCGATCTCAAGTTTAACTTAAAGCTTACTTGATTTAACTTGCCCGAGCTTGAGCTTCATACAACTACCCATTATTATTATTATTATTTTATTATGAATATCGGTTTTTATAAATCTGTTGTCTTTAAATTTTTCTAGACCACTTTTGCACTCGCAACCGACCCTATAAGAAAACAGATTCGTCTACGTGGTTTTAGGAACAAACATGAGTTGTATATCTTTTTCTTCTTTTGTAAATGGGTATCTCGTTAGGTTTTAATACACTTACCAACTAATCTACTTTTTTGCAGCATAAGCAAATTCAAAATGTTATTTGATCGGTTCCAAACAGTCAAGTCTAATCACGCAAGTCTGCCACTTGTGAATGACAGACTGTAACAGACTTAAAACTGCTCAAAAACCAATGCAATGAAGATCTGAGGAGTATAGTGTTTCCCCGGGTCGTTATGTCCCAGCGAGTTGTGCAATGGATTATCAAACGTTTAGTGATCGAGAAGATTTGAATGGATACAGAGATTTGATTTATGATTATAACTACAGAAATAGCCAACAAATTACAGCGGCTTAAATGCAAATTAAAGGAAATCTAAAAAGATAAAATCTATTAAATAAACGCTATCACTATTATTAAAATGATGTTTTTGTTCTTTTTGTTTTAATAAAACTTAATTAAAAACTACGTGACGTACAAACAAAAACGTGAAACTTACACAATATTAACCCTAAAAATATGAAAATGATATTTTTATAAACCTAATGATAAAAGAAAATTATTAGAAAAAGAAAATTAATTTTACAACTAATTATCTAATTATTATTAATTAAAAACTATTTTTAACTATTAAATAATTACCTAAAATACAAGAAATTAGGAAATAAAGCTAGAAAAATAAAATTAAGACTTAGAAAAATCTAAAATATTAAACTAGAATTTTCAAAACTATTTTTGTATTTTTCTGATTATTTTTCTATTTTTTATGAATTTTAAACTATTTAAAAACTAATTAAATTACTAAAAATTACCAAATAAACTATGAAAAATATGGAAAATTACTTTTTTTACTTTTTATATTTATCTAAACTTAAGAAAATTGAAAACTTATTTTTTTGAGACTTTTCTTAATTATTTGTATTTAATGCTAATTAAAAAGTACTAAAAACTGAATTAAATCAAGAAAAATAGCAAACAGGACAGGAAAAATATGAAAAATTCAAGATAAACTTAAAATAATACTGTGAATCTAGGAAAAATAGAAAAACAAGTGCTTATGTATAGGAAATTGTATCTGCAATGGGAGTGCTTATGAAATAAGCACTTAAATAAGCCAAATCAAAACCACAGTCCACAACAGTTACACAGAAGCTATAATATGCTACAAGAACTCAAAATCAACAAATTACCACAGGCTTTAACCTCTGGATTGCAAGCTACTTATGATTTGATGATTAGAGTGAGATGCTAAAAACAGTTTTTGAGGTCAACTTTAAGCCTAATACTAAGCTACTAAATAAGATGGAAATCAAAAACAAGAAATTGGAGCCTATACCAGACCTGGTTGGCTACTTGTAAACCCAAGACCAGACCTGAACAAGCTTTTATGAGCTTATGACAAGTTATGCAAGAATGGAGAAACTGCACTGGACAGAACTTATAAATAAGCACTATTGAAAAGCCAAAAGTCACAATTAAGCACCAATACAGAAGCAGAAGCTAAATTATGCTACAATAATCCCAATGCAACTTATCTCAACTATCCCTAACCTCTAAATTGCAAATGCTTATGAATTGAAGGTTTGAGCTTAAAAGTTGAAAACAGTTTCCAACCACCCTTTTGCAGCTTAAGCTCAAGCCACAAAATAAGCTGAAACTATAAAACAAAAGTGTGAATCTCAACTAGACCTGGTCAAGAGGTAGTAAACCAAAAACCAGACCTATATAAGCTAAATTGAGCTTGTGACAAGCTATGGAAAAAGCCTGTGCACACACAACTACCTGTGCACAGGACACTTTCAAAAGCTGAGACCAAGTTCACAAGTAATTATAGAGCTTATATAAAATTTCTAAAAATGAGTAAAAATCATGACAAGTAACTTGACCAGTTTAAGTTTTAAAAACAAGAAATATCACTTGAATTGACCCAATATTGAACCCAAGAAAAATCCCTTTCAGTTGGTCCAAAACATGATTTTCACATTTGACTTTTTGATGAAAAACTGAAATTTGACTTTGGTGAACTTTAGATCCAATTTTATCACTGATATTGATGTTATGTGATATAATAAATGTAATGCAAGCTTTGTTTGAGACTTTTAAACATAAAATACTGATTTTGCAATTCTAGAATCCAACAGTGAGCAAATGAGATGGATTAAAAGGATCTTTTGACTTTTAATACTAGCAGACCAAATATACTGACCAAAATGAGTTCCAATAAGCTTAGTAAACATGGACTAACAAGAATCATCCACTGCATAAGCCTCTGAGACAGCTTATTCAGCAGAACCAAACACCCCTTTTGTTAACTGTTATATAATTAAAATGACAAAACAACTAAGAAATCTTGAATTGATGATCAACCTACACTAATGTAACTTAAATAGACCTATTTGAACAGATTTTAACTAGCTTTAACAATGGAAACAGATTATGCTTAAGAACTTGGAATTAACTTACAAGTGATCCATTAGCCACTATGGCTTGCAACTGTGAACCAAGTACCACTAGCCTAACCACACCCCTATCCTAGCTTAATATCAACCCAACTCCACATCTGAATCAACCCATCACCATTTCCATAGCTATTTGAGCCACCAGTTGACTTTTGTTGACCAGCATCCAAACTTGATTGAAATCTGAACTTAAGCTTATAAAAAGCTATAAGAAGCCCATATAAGCTATCTAGAGCAGAGAATAGAGCTATTTGAAGCTTTTGTCTCAGAATTTAAAATGGAAAAATTCAACAGTAATGCACAAATGTGAAATTTGATAAAAACTTGTAATCACTAATTATAACTTGATAATATTGCAATTTTAACTTGAGTTTAACATTATTGAACAAGAAATTACAACTTTTAATTTAAATTAATACATTGAAAAGAAATACGACAATAAGAAATTTTAAAACTAATTAATCTACTACTTGCTTCTTCTCTTCCTTCTCTTTTTATAACCCAATCCTTTTGTATCTCTCCTCTGATTGTTTCCCATCAATCCTAGCCCTTGAATGACCTTGAAATGATCTCAACCATTCAAATGGTGTTTTGGCGCCAAATTCCTTTTCTGCCATTGGAGGTTGAGTGAGGGGGTAGGGGGGGGGCAATAAATGAAGTTTGGAGTGAGGTGAGGTGGGGGGAGACAGGAAGGGATAAGGTGATGGAGGGGGGATGGGGTTTTCTGGTTTGCAGGCTCAAGTGGGGAGGAAAATGGCTTGGCGCCATTTTCTGTTTGGTTTGACCACAGGGATTGACCAGGGAGAGGTTAATAATAAAGGGGGGTCATAATTGTTTAGTGACAGGGGTCCAAGAGGTGGAAGGGTCCAAATTGGTTTGTAAAGGCTCATAAGTACAAGGACTATATGTGTAACTTCTGAAACTTGAGGGGTTTAGGCTGCCAATTCAGAAAAGTTATTCCAAGGACCAAAAGTGACACTCTCAGAAAGTACAAGGACCAATGTTGCCATTTTCACATTTTCCAGGGACCAATTCTGCCAATTTTTAAACTTGAGGGACCAAAGTGGTAATTTTCTCAAACTTTTCATATTTTTCACCAAGGGACTAAATTTGACAACTTTTGATTTTAAAAGGACCTTTGGTGACTTTACTTTTGAAATTATGTGCTCAGGGACTGTTTTTTGATAACTTTTGAAACTTGGGGGACTGAAACTGCAATTTTTGCAAATTTGATATGTTTTTCATCTGATTTTGATATTTTTGTATTTAAAACACATAAAACACTGATTTGTGATATTTTGATCATTTTGATGTGTTTCTGAGTGTTTTCAGATGAATTTGCAGTTTAATTGGTACAAAAATGATGAGTATTTACACACTCATCAATCCCCCACACTGAGATATTGCTAGTCCCTAGCAATGATTTGAGAAAACATAATGGATTTTAAACTCTTTACCAAAAGCCATTACTTCTGGAGTAGCCAAATGTTTCAGTTCAAGTAAGAACCATGGTACACTGATAACCATGTGATTTTGAGCAAACCACCAGCTTTCAACGGATTTGATTTTGTCTTTACCAGAAGTCGTACCCTTCTGGACTAGCCAACTCTTAGATAAATTATCAGAATTATCTTTGGTGAGCTGATTACCAATTATGGTTTTTCCACTGCCTTTACCACAAGCCATAACCTTGCGGGCTAGCCAACTCTTCACTTTTTAGGATATGGTGAGCTGAATACCATACAATTTTGGGCAAATTGCAAGCCGCCAACGGATTTGAGATATCGTTACCAAGAGCCGTTTGCTCCTGGATTAGCCAATCCTTTAGTCTTACAGACATGGCGGACTGATAACCAAATGAGAAAGTGTAAAACACTTACTCAAAAAAAAAAAAAAAAAAAAAAATTGGCCAAAAACGGGGGAATTGGGTAGATAATATATGAAATTCGTGAGAATTCCCCCCCACACTTAGAAATGAATATTGCCCTCAATATTCAAAGTACCGGCGGTTATGCCGAAACTGAGAACGTAAAAGGGAAATACTACGGCCATTATTTAGAAAGTTTTTTTTTTTTTTTTTTTTTTTTTTTTTTTTTTTTTTTTTAAAGACTTATATACACAACATGTGGGCAACCCCCCCACACTAGGGTGGTAGAAAGAGGTGAGAAGACAGAAATATGGGTGAAAACCCATATAGCATGCTACTGTTTTTGATTATCGAGTCGCTAGCTTGACTCGATCCCCGCATTCATTGGTTCATGGGGAAAGTTTGTAGATCCGGGACAACCACAGGAGGAATGTCCTCTCCAAAATAGTGCTTCAACCTATGTCCATTCACTTTGAAGTTTGGCCCGTTTGTTTGAGATAATTCGACGGTGCCATATGGAAAAACTTTGGCAATGGTGAATGGACCAGTCCAACGGGTCTTAAGTGTCCCCGAGAAGATCTTCAATCTAGAATTGAAAAGAAGGACTCGGTCACCATCGTTGAAAACGCGGTTCTTAATCTTTGAGTCATGGATCTTCTTTGTCTTTTCCTTGTAGATTAAAGAGTTCTCGTAGGCTTGATTACGGAGTTCATTTAATTCATTGAGTTGAACTTTCCGATGATCACCTGAAGACTTGAGGTCGAAATTAGCATGCTTCAAGGCCCAATAGGCTTTGTGCTCAAGCTCGATCGGGAGATGACACGCCTTTCCATACACGAGCTTGTAAGGAGTACACCCGATGGGTGTTTTGTAAGCGGTACGGAAGGCCCAAAGTGCATCTTCAAGTTTGTCCGACCAAGAGGCACGATTTTCACCTACGGTCCTCTCCAAGATTCTTTTCAAACCACGGTTCGAAACTTCCACTTGCCCACTAGTTTGTGGGTGATACGCGGTAGAGAGACGGTGGGTGACACCGTACTTAAGCATCACTTTTGCGAATTGGTCATTGCAAAAGTGTGTGCCGCGATCACTAATGATGGCACGAGGAGTTCCAAAACGGGCAAAGAGAGACTTTAAAAACTTCACCACTACTCGGGCGTCGTTGGTAGGTAGTGCTTTCGCCTCCACCCATTTAGACAAGTAATCGACCGCCACGAGTATATACTTGTTCCCTCGAGAAGACGGGAACGGCCCCATAAAGTCAATGCCCCATACGTCAAAGATCTCGCACACTTGAATGGCATTTTGAGGCATTTCATCTCTTTTAGAGATGTTACCATGACGTTGGCAAGAGTCGCAAGATTTGACGAGATCATAGGCATCTTTGTAAATTGTGGGCCAATAGAAACCGGAATCAAACACCTTCTTGGCGGTGTAGTTCGGGCCATTATGTCCCCCCGTGGGTCCATGATGACAAGCCTTGAGAATTTCAGCGGCTTCTTGCCCGTGAACACACCGTCGGATGACTTGATCCGCACAGATTTTAAACAAGTAGGGGTCGTCCCAGAAGTAATGCTTAACATCTTTGAAAAATTTGTTCTTTTGTTGGGACGACATCCCTTTCACAACAAAGTTACCCGCATGGTAGTTTGCAAAGTCGGCAAACCATGGGGTACTCGAATCTCTACGATGAGATACCACATTAAGTGTCTCGAGAGGAAATGTTTCGCATATCTCCTTTTTCTCGAGCACACCTTGATGAGGATTTTCAAGACGGGAAAGATGGTCAGCCGCTAGGTTCTCTGCTCCTTTTTTATCACGGATGGTGATATCAAATTCTTGTAGGAGGAGAACCCATCGGATCAATCTCGGTTTTGCATCTTGCTTAGCAAGAAGATATTTGAGGGCCGAGTGATCCGTATACACTATGCTTTTGGACAAGATCAAGTATGGCCGAAACTTCTCGAAAGCATACACCACCGCTAGTAATTCTTTCTCCGTAGTGGTGTAATGTGCTTGAGCTTCGTTCAAAGTTTTGCTAGCATAGTGTATAGGCTGGAAATGTTTAGCCTTGCGTTGCCCCAAGACTGCACCTATGGCGAAATCACTTGCATCGCACATAAGCTCGAATGGTAGGTCCCAATCGGGGGCAACTAGAATTGGTGCTTCCGTGAGCTTCCTCTTAAGAGTTTGGAAAGCTTCAATGCACTCACTAGAGAAGACGAAAGGAGTGTCTTTTTCAAGAAGTCGGGTCATAGGCCGGGATATTTTCGAGAAATCTTGAATGAAACGACGATAGAAACCGGCTATGACCAAGGAAACTTCTTACTCCTTTGACAGTTGTGGGAGGAGGTAGCTTTGCAATAACATCAACTTTAGCTCTGTCCACCTCAATCCCTTTCTTAGAGATCTTATGGCCAAGGACAATGCCTTCTTTGACCATAAAGTGACATTTCTCCCAATTTAGACAAAGGTTCGTGTTTTCACAACGTTCAAGCATCTTGTCCAAATGGGAGAGACATGTTTGGAAAGAATTCCCAAAGACCGAAAAATCATCCATAAAGACTTCCATAGTCTTTTCGATCATATCATGGAAAATGGCCATCATACACCTTTGGAATGTACCGGGAGCATTGCATAAGCCGAAAGGCATGCGTCGGTAAGCAAATGTTCCATAAGGACATGTGAATGTGGTCTTTTCTTGATCTTGGGGGTCAATGGGTATCTAGAAGTAACCTGAGAAACCATCGAGAAAACAATAGTATTCGTTTCCCGCTAATCTCTCAAGCATTTGATCCATGAAAGGCAAAGGAAAGTGGTCTTTACGGGTGGCTTCATTTAACTTTCGATAGTCAATGCAAACACGCCATCCCGTAACCAATCGAGTAGGAATCAACTCGTTTTCATCATTTTCAACGACAGTAATGCCACCTTTCTTGGGCACACAATGAACGGGGCTCACCCAAGGACTATCCGAAATAGGGTAAATCAGTCCGGCATCGAGAAGTTTTATGACTTCCGCTTTGATGACCTCATGAATTTTAGGATTCACCCTTCTTTGGTGTTGAACCGCTGGTTTGGAGTCATCTTCCAGGAGAATTTTGTGAGTACAAAATTTCGGGTCAACCCCCTAGATGTCGGAAAGTTTCCAAGCGATGGCTCGCTTGTGTGACTTCAAAACCTTTATGAGAGCGGCTTTTTCATCCTCACTCAAGTCTTTAGCAATGATGACGGGTGATTTATTGTCATCCTCCAAAAATGCATACTCGAGATGAGGTGGTAAGTCCTTAAGTTCGACCTCGGGAGGATCATCAGATTTTTCAATCGTTTTGATTTCCTCTTTATGAAGTTCTTGAGGAGGGAGTGATGAGGGATCATCATTGAGCAACTTCTCGATGAGAAGAATATCTCCCTCGATGTCAATAGGGGCGTGATCAATTTCCCATGAAACTGAATCACTAGACAAATATGCTTCAATCTCCTCCGAAATAGAGTTACTTCCCTCAAACGGAGTGAGGGATGTGGAAGAGAGAGCAACGATGGGATCAACCGAAGTGGGATTGCCACTCGAGAATCCAAGAAGTTCTTGAGAATATTCCCCCGACACAATGTCAATGACATCAATCATGTTGACGGAAGTGTCTTCATAACTAGGGGAATATCTCGTAACTTGATCGAGGTTGAAGGTAACGGCTTCCTTGTTTGACCTCAAAGTGATTTCCCCCTTATCAACGTCGATTAATGCACGACCCGTTTTCAAGAAGCACCTCCCAAGGATGAGGGGTACTCGGGGATCGGCATCAAATTCAACAACAACAAAGTCGGCGGGAAAATGGAAATCTCCAACTTTTACACAGACGTCCTCGGCTACACCTAACGGATGAGAACTCGTACGGTCGGCAAGCTCAAGGACCATACACGTAGGTGTAAGCGGAGGTAATGAAAGCTTCTTCCACAGGGAGTTTGGCATTAAGTTAATGCTCGCACCAAGATCGGCCAGAGCGGAGCATTGAACTAATCCTTGAAAATCACATGGGATGAGGAATTTGCCGGGGTCTCCTAGCTTTTCGGGAAGCTTTTTGAGGATAACCGCCGAACAATTCTCATTCAAAGAAGTTTTAGCCAATTCAGAAATCTTTTCTTTGTTAGTCAACAGACTTTTGATTGTTGGACCGAATTTGGGCATAAGAAGAAGAGCGTCCGCTAAACTAATCTCGAAGTGCAAATCTTGAAAGATTTGCATAAGCTTCTCCATTTGTTGATTAGTTTTGTCGCGGGCCTTTTGATCATTAAGCCTTGAAGGATAAGGAAGTGAAGGCTTAGGATTGGTCATCGGAACAACGGGTTCCGGAATTGGAGGTAAGTCGACCGAAGGTTGGACTTGTGCGGTACTTCGTGGGCTTGAGATATGCACCTCGTCCGTTGTATCCTTGGTAACTTGACTCATTGCCACAGGAGGTGGGGGCATTGGAGTCATAGGTCCATTTTGCGTCTTACTACTACGAGTGGTAATAGCATTCAACTCACCCTTAGGGTTGGGAATGGTGTTACTTGGAAGAGATCCTGAAGTTGAAGCTTGATTGTTTTGACTCATGAGAAGAGCAAGCACGCTATCGATCTTGCTATTTTGCTGATCAATCTTGCTACTAGTTGTTCTAATCTCAGATGTAAAATCATTCCTCATAGAGGTAATCTGATTTTGCATGGACACCATCTTAGCTTCATTGTTTTTGATGTAACTAACAATGTCAATGGAAGCTTGAGGAGGTGGAGCTTGAACAGTTTGTTGTGGAGCGTGGAATCGGTTTTGATTATAGTTCCCTTGATTTTGAAAATTCCGATTCTGATTCTGATTAAACTGATTATTTCTGTTTTGATTGTTCTGATTTTGATTAAACCCAGGTGGTCCAAGGTAATTGTTAGAACGATAGCTTAGAAGGCTACGGTCCCCTTGCGGTTGGTAGGAGTTACCCCCCGAATTGTAGGAACCTTGAGCAGCATATACGCTCTCTTGAGTGAAGCCACCGGAGGCTGGACACTCGAAATAAGGGTGTGGACCACCACAAGTCTCACAACTCTTGTTCACGGCATTAACTTGTTGATTAGCATTTGTGTGATTCATTTTAAGCATGGCGGCGGATATTTCTTCCAACTTTTTGTTGAGAGTGGTGAATTCCGAAGATGGAAGGGCGGTGGATCTCGTTGACTCACTCCTCTCGGCAGAGGAATCCCAATAATTGTGGTGGGCAGTCATGTTTTCGATGAGATCAAAGCACTCTTCGGGTCGCCTTTTCATAAAGGTACCACCGGCAGCAGCATTGATTGTGTCACGATGTCTCAGTGTTAACCCGTTATAGAATGTATCTATTTGGGTGACAAGCAACATGTTGTGGTTCGGACATCGGTCAATTGAAAGCTTATAGCGTTCCCATGCCTCGAATAAGGACTCGTCGGGAAGCTGCCTAAAATTGCTGATTTCATTCCTTAGTTTCGTCACCATCGACGGTGGAAAATATTTCGCCAAGAACTTGGAGATCATTTCATCGAAACTATGGATTGAGTTCTTGGGAAGACGATCAAACCATGCAGTGGCATGAAGCGTCAAGGAATAAGGAAAGAGGTATAAGCGAAGGGCGTCATCGGAGACCCCATTTTGCTTCATACTTTGGGTGACAGTGAGAAATTTGTCAAGATGCTTGTTGGCATCTTCACCCGGTGATCCGCGAAATTGGCAAAAGCTTTGGACTTGTTGAATCATGTGATGTTTAAGTCCAAAGTCCGTGGCCTCGATGTTGACCGGGGCAATTGGACCGCCCCGTCCATTCATCGTGGGTTGGCAAAGCTCCTCCATCGTTCGGAGATCGGGAGCTGGATTTTGTGGATCGGGTTGGACTTCAGGTCCATCCCCTTGGATTCCAGACATGGTGGGATGCTCAACGGTACGTATCTCGGGTACGTTTTCCTTGTTAAGAATACGTCTACGAGCTTGCGAGCGAGTGCGCATACACTAGACGTAACTCTAAGAGACCTCAGAGTTAAGGAGAGAAATGGGAATTATGAAAATCTTTCAGATGAGAATGAGAATTATGAAGACGTTTTATAAAACTCGGGTGAGAAGAATCTTTATGGGTTTTCTGGTTCTGAAACGTCGATATCACAACAAAATCAATTAACACAAAATCGAGGCAAAACAACAGTGAACTTAACCAATAATCCAAGATGAATGGCTTCTTTGAAAAAGGTACACCAATCACAAGGACACAAAGGCAAGTTTTATATCTTTAGTTCGGGAACTTATTATGGTCGCACCCCCAGTTAGGTAGTGCACTGCCTTGGTTTGCGGTGGTAATCTTTTAAGTTGTTATTATTATTAAAGAAAACGACGAATCTTTTTGTATTTTTATTATTTGATACATATATAGAAACAAAAGGAAAAATATTTTTGTGTTTTATACGTTTTTGCTTGTTTTTGGGTTTTTGGATTTTTTATAAGAAAATATGGATATATATATAGATGGATATGGATTATATGAACAAATGAGTGAGTATTCAAACAACTAATCTGCTAGACGAAAGATAATCAGCACAGCTCCCCGGCAGCGGCGCCAAAAATTTGATCGGTTCCAAACAGTCAAGTCTAATCACGCAAGTCTGCCACTTGTGAATGACAGACTGTAACAGACTTAAAACTGCTCAAAAACCAATGCAATGAAGATCTGAGGAGTATAGTGTTTCCCCGGGTCGTTATGTCCCAGCGAGTTGTGCAATGGATTATCAAACGTTTAGTGATCGAGAAGATTTGAATGGATACAGAGATTTGATTTATGATTATAACTACAGAAATAGCCAACAAATTACAGCGGCTTAAATGCAAATTAAAGGAAATCTAAAAAGATAAAATCTATTAAATAAACGCTATCACTATTATTAAAATGATGTTTTTGTTCTTTTTGTTTTAATAAAACTTAATTAAAAACTACGTGACGTACAAACAAAAACGTGAAACTTACACAATATTAACCCTAAAAATATGAAAATGATATTTTTATAAACCTAATGATAAAAGAAAATTATTAGAAAAAGAAAATTAATTTTACAACTAATTATCTAATTATTATTAATTAAAAACTATTTTTAACTATTAAATAATTACCTAAAATACAAGAAATTAGGAAATAAAGCTAGAAAAATAAAATTAAGACTTAGAAAAATCTAAAATATCAAACTAGAATTTTCAAAACTATTTTTGTATTTTTCTGATTATTTTTCTATTTTTTATGAATTTTAAACTATTTAAAAACTAATTAAATTACTAAAAATTACCAAATAAACTATGAAAAATATGGAAAATTACTTTTTTTACTTTTTATATTTATCTAAACTTAAGAAAATTGAAAACTTATTTTTTTGAGACTTTTCTTAATTATTTGTATTTAATGCTAATTAAAAAGTACTAAAAACTGAATTAAATCAAGAAAAATAGCAAACAGGACAGGAAAAATATGAAAAATTCAAGATAAACTTAAAATAATACTGTGAATCTAGGAAAAATAGAAAAACAAGTGCTTATGTATAGGAAATTGTATCTGCAATGGGAGTGCTTATGAAATAAGCACTTAAATAAGCCAAATCAAAACCACAGTCCACAACAGTTACACAGAAGCTATAATATGCTACAAGAACTCAAAATCAACAAATTACCACAGGCTTTAACCTCTGGATTGCAAGCTACTTATGATTTGATGATTAGAGTGAGATGCTAAAAACAGTTTTTGAGGTCAACTTTAAGCCTAATACTAAGCTACTAAATAAGATGGAAATCAAAAACAAGAAATTGGAGCCTATACCAGACCTGGTTGGCTACTTGTAAACCCAAGACCAGACCTGAACAAGCTTTTATGAGCTTATGACAAGTTATGCAAGAATGGAGAAACTGCACTGGACAGAACTTATAAATAAGCACTATTGAAAAGCCAAAAGTCACAATTAAGCACCAATACAGAAGCAGAAGCTAAATTATGCTACAATAATCCCAATGCAACTTATCTCAACTATCCCTAACCTCTAAATTTCAAATGCTTATGAATTGAAGGTTTGAGCTTAAAAGTTGAAAACAGTTTCCAACCACCCTTTTGCAGCTTAAGCTCAAGCCACAAAATAAGCTGAAACTATAAAACAAAAGTGTGAATCTCAACTAGACCTGGTCAAGAGGTAGTAAACCAAAAACCAGACCTATATAAGCTAAATTGAGCTTGTGACAAGCTATGGAAAAAGCCTGTGCACACACAACTACCTGTGCACAGGACACTTTCAAAAGCTGAGACCAAGTTCACAAGTAATTATAGAGCTTATATAAAATTTCTAAAAATGAGTAAAAATCATGACAAGTAACTTGACCAGTTTAAGTTTTAAAAACAAGAAATATCACTTGAATTGACCCAATATTGAACCCAAGAAAAATCCCTTTCAGTTGGTCCAAAACATGATTTTCACATTTGACTTTTTGATGAAAAACTGAAATTTGACTTTGGTGAACTTTAGATCCAATTTTATCACTGATATTGATGTTATGTGATATAATAAATGTAATGCAAGCTTTGTTTGAGACTTTTAAACATAAAATACTGATTTTGCAATTCTAGAATCCAACAGTGAGCAAATGAGATGGATTAAAAGAATCTTTTGACTTTTAATACTAGCAGACCAAATATACTGACCAAAATGAGTTCCAATAAGCTTAGTAAACATGGACTAACAAGAATCATCCACTGCATAAGCCTCTGAGACAGCTTATTCAGCAGAACCAAACACCCCTTTTGTTAACTGTTATATAATTAAAATGACAAAACAACTAAGAAATCTTGAATTGATGATCAACCTACACTAATGTAACTTAAATAGACCTATTTGAACAGATTTTAACTAGCTTTAACAATGGAAACAGATTATGCTTAAGAACTTGGAATTAACTTACAAGTGATCCATTAGCCACTATGGCTTGCAACTGTGAACCAAGTACCACTAGCCTAACCACACCCCTATCCTAGCTTAATATCAACCCAACTCCACATCTGAATCAACCCATCACCATTTCCATAGCTATTTGAGCCACCAGTTGACTTTTGTTGACCAGCATCCAAACTTGATTGAAATCTGAACTTAAGCTTATAAAAAGCTATAAGAAGCCCATATAAGCTATCTAGAGCAGAGAATAGAGCTATTTGAAGCTTTTGTCTCAGAATTTAAAATGGAAAAATTCAACAGTAATGCACAAATGTGAAATTTGATAAAAACTTGTAATCACTAATTATAACTTGATAATATTGCAATTTTAACTTGAGTTTAACATTATTGAACAAGAAATTACAACTTTTAATTTAAATTAATACATTGAAAAGAAATACGACAATAAGAAATTTTAAAACTAATTAATCTACTACTTGATTCTTCTCTTCCTTCTCTTTTTATAACCCAATCCTTTTGTATCTCTCCTCTGATTGTTTCCCATCAATCCTAGCCCTTGAATGACCTTGAAATGATCTCAACCATTCAAATGGTGTTTTGGCGCCAAATTCCTTTTCTGCCATTGGAGGTTGAGTGAGGGGGTAGGGGGGGGCAATAAATGAAGTTTGGAGTGAGGTGAGGTGGGGGGAGACAGGAAGGGATAAGGTGATGGAGGGGGGATGGGGTTTTCTGGTTTGCAGGCTCAAGTGGGGAGGAAAATGGCTTGGCGCCATTTTCTGTTTGGTTTGACCACAGGGATTGACCAGGGAGAGGTTAATAATAAAGGGGGGTCATAATTGTTTAGTGACAGGGGTCCAAGAGGTGGAAGGGTCCAAATTGGTTTGTAAAGGCTCATAAGTACAAGGACTATATGTGTAACTTCTGAAACTTGAGGGGTTTAGGCTGCCAATTCAGAAAAGTTATTCCAAGGACCAAAAGTGACACTCTCAGAAAGTACAAGGACCAATGTTGCCATTTTCACATTTTCCAGGGACCAATTCTGCCAATTTTTAAACTTGAGGACCAAAGTTGTAATTTTCTCAAACTTTTCATATTTTTCACCAAGGGACTAAATTTGACAACTTTTGATTTTAAAAGGACCTTTGGTGACTTTACTTTTGAAATTATGTGCTCAGGGACTGTTTTTTGATAACTTTTGAAACTTGGGGGACTGAAACTGCAATTTTTGCAAATTTGATATGTTTTTCATCTGATTTTGATATTTTTGTATTTAAAACACATAAAACACTGATTTGTGATATTTTGATCATTTTGATGTGTTTCTGAGTGTTTTCAGATGAATTTGCAGTTTAAATGGTACAAAAATGATGAGTATTTACACACTCATCAAATACCTTAACTTTAAGTTTCGTATAAGCATAGGCATAATAATATTCGATACAAGTAAAGTTTTAAATAAGCTCAACTCGAGCTTGAATGTCAACTTAAAGCTTAATTAGTTTTTGAGCTCCAGATTAATTTAAAGATTAATCGATTTAACTTGCCCGAGCTCGAGCTTCATACAGCTAATCGTTATTATTATTATTATTTTGATATCAATATTAGTTATTAGATAAATCTGCTATCTTTAAATGTTTCGATCACTTTTGCACCCGCAACCGACCCTACAAGGAAAATTACTCACCTATTTGGGTTCACGAACAAACATGAGTTGCATATCAATTTTCTTTTTTTTACAAATGAGTTGTCTCGTTAAGAGTTAATATACTTACTTATTAATCTTTTTTTTACAGCATAACTAAATCCTAAATGTTATGTCTTGAATGGCTTAACTTCAAGTTTCGTATAAGCATAGGGATAATAATATTCAATACAAGTAAAGTTGTAAATGAAAGAAGCTATTTGTGAGATAATTGAACTCAGTTTTTGAAAAGGTCGACTTAAGCTCCACTTGAGCTCTAGTTTATCCAAATAATGAAATAACACTTACATAAAATAATTCACAAGATGACAAGAGTAGTCATGCTTATTTTTCTCGAAATCCACTCGCTTAGATACTAAAAGATACAAAGCAATATGTATAAACAACACAAATAGCTAAATGCCAGAAAACATAATTCAATCTGTGTCATCTCCTAAAGAAACATCATCACTATCATCTGTATCAACATCATCAAGTGAATGTGTGTTGACTTCATCATCTTGGAAAGCCAAACTGTCACCAGAGAGATCAATAAATGATTTAGGTTTGGCTTTCGACACAGCCCACCAATCAACTTTATCCCGCCGTAAGCTTGGATATGACGTATAATATACTTGTGATGACTGACTAGCCAAAATAAAAGGTTCATATTTGTTAAATCTTCTTTTATGGTTAACATCGACTAGATTGTACCCTTTATGAACCTTCATCCCAACATTTGGCGTTGGATCAAACCAGTCACATTTAAACAATACAACTCTTTTAATCGGGAGAGCTGGGTACTCTAATTGCACAATCTCCACTAAAATGCCATAATAATCAGTTGACTCATCACTAAAATTAGAACCCTTTAGGCAAACTCCACTGTTGTATGTCAATCTACCCGAACCATGTTCACTAGTGTGGAATTTGTAACCATTAACAAAATATACCGGATAAGTGACTACATTTCTCAAAGGCCCTGAAGCAACATCTTTGATAATTTGACTATCAACATTATCTGAATCGCGTGCCTATAATTAATAGTGAAATTGAAGTTAATCTCGATTTACATATAATTATAAGTGGTATCCATATGAGTTGAAAAGGTAAAACACTTACATATTCATTAAACCAAATTGCAAATTCACGCTCCAGCCTAGTGTCAACGTGCACATCAGTTAAATTTGGCTCAATTGTCTTTATCTCTTCAACAAATATCCTTGAGTATAAATTTTAAATTAATAACGACTCGCTCAAAATTACGTTTAAAAAAAAGATGTATGTATGATACTTACTTGACATACTGTTCAATCTCAGCACAATTCAGTAACACATAAGTTCTCGCAGCATCATACTCTTGATCACCTAAACATTTTTTTTTTATTGCCCAGACAATCGACCGGAACACTTGAATACAGATATACTTCCTTCATAAAGCTCCTCATCACATCCATCATCATTTCGAGGCACTCTATTCATCTTTGTGTTTACATGAGGTTCAAAGTAATGTGAACAAAACATTGATGTTTCCTCAATTAAGTAGGCATTGGCAATTGAACTTTCAACCTTAGCTTTATTAGTCACTTTCTTCTTTAGTTTTCCCAAGAACCTACAATGTTGGAACATAGCTTTTGTTACAGTTATTATCATAGATAAAAGGAAGCCATATATCCTAAAAGTATTCTAAATAATCAGAATAATAACAACGGGTAAGTAGTTTCCTAGACTAAAACAAGCTACCAATTAAGCTCCTAATGGCTGATAAAGGCAAAACAAGTAAACTACTTACTATAGACTACAAGTGTGATAAAAAAAATCAAGCAATAACATCTATTGGATAAGCAGATAATAAGCTATGAACTTAACTACTTGGGACAGCAAACATACTGATGGTGCAGGGTAACATCAGACCAATACCATTTACTTCAAGCTCCAAGCAGCCCTAGATAGGGATTTTTTTTATTTTTTTCCTTTTGAGACAAGTTAAAAGAGATAGTGAAGTTGCTATTTTTAATTTTTAATAATTTTTTTAACAACTAAAATGACTTAAAAAGCTACGAGAAAACTGACAAAAAACACTTTTTGGGACAGGACAGAAATGGTATGCAGATTTGGCAAAACTTGAAAACTCAAATGAGACTTGAATGTTTGAAAAATAAATTGACAAAGCTTTTGAAAACAGTTTTAACACTTAATAGACTCAGATTTCACTAACTACAATCATTAAAACATTAAGACTCAGTTAAATCCAAACACTCCCTTAATTGATACAACCCGATCTATAAATGCAGGATTTATTTGCTTGCGTCCTTCTAAAAATCTACTATTATACATCCACTCCCGATCCGTTCTCATTTTAAAACTCTATCCGTAGTTCGATGTCAAACCAAAATAGCTGTATGAAACAAAAAGATACAAAATTAACAATACTATTTAACCAATTGTGTCAAACTTGCACATATATAATCAGATAAAAGTTGCTGTTTATTGTTATTGGCAGCAAGTTAAGTCATGTATAGATGTTTAAGTTTTTTCTCTCAAGCCACATAACATGGTCAGTAGTTGTTGATTATTACCAGCAATAGTGTTGTATTAGCATACCAGCTATAGTTCCTATCCTATAATTTTGTCATTTTTATTTTAGTCTTTTAGCTTATGAACATATAAGAGTGGATTGCTATGAATTTCTTACCTTTGTTCTGAGTTTGCAGTTGCAACTGCGTGTATTGTCATTTTATTTAGTAGAACAACAACGAGTTTTATTCTAATCAGTAACTAGAAAGTCGTTGCTAGGCGTTCTAATGAAATCAGCAGTTTAAAACAACATGCCTAGCTATTTAAAGTCTAAATTAATGAGTGACGAGTTGGTTGTCAATGGCGACACATAGGTTAAACGGGTGCTAAATGCATATCTTAACAAAGTGAATTGTATACATAAAAGATGCAGACATTGTGTCTGTCTAAAATTAAGAGATGCTGGAGTTTGTATATGTGCTTCAGCTTGCATTAACCACTACCTTTTGATTGTATCAATCACTCCAAATGAAAAAGTATGTATTAGAAATTGGTTTGGTGTGTGTTACTCAATCTTTCTGTTGTGCTAAATTTGCAGGCAAGAAGATTTTTATTATTACTAGGGACATGTCAAATGCTTCACTTAAAACTTTTGACAATTCAAGCATGCCAAGAGACCAAAAAGCTCTAAAATACTAATAACATATTTCAATTGAGTTCTCATGTGTCTTAGACTATATGACAAATGCATTCAGAAGAATTATCATTATCATCAAACACATAGCAAAAGACCACCCCCCCCCCCAAAAAAAAAGAAGAAAGAAAGATATATATTCAAATCAAATTGCATTTAGATTATTGGAGGTTTACCTGTTCTTGAGTTTATATTAGAACAAGGAGACACTAAAGGAGGGTGACTATGGGCAGAGAGGGGTTGAAGGAGCTCATTGATTGGAGTGGTGATTGTGGAAAGGGACTGCACCATTGCGTATTGGAAGGAAGACTGGTGGGTCAAATTATGTTTATACTTACTTACTTTACTCTTTTAATATATATTATAAGTATTATATCTCTTTACTTTACTTTAGTAAATAATAAAATGTATTTTTTGTATAAAAGGGGATAACATAAGTTAAAAACCAAAGCAACACAACAAACTGAACACAACCCACGAAACAGAGATGCAGGAGGTTATGGTTTCATTGATTAAGTCAAACAAAAAACCCGCCAAAATAAGAATTGGAGGCAACAGTTACCAAGTGGGTTTGATAAAAACTCAACTGTCATTTTTATTTGCTACCAAAGTGAAACTGAGAGGGAGCATCAATCTTGCAACCCTAACTGAGGTACAAATTGGTCTCTAAGTTTCCATTTATTATCCATTGCTTCTTTTTATTGCATGTCTACATATGTGAAATTACATTGATGTTTACCAGCTTCAAAATTTGGGGATAAATTTTAATTACTCAAAACATATATAGCTTACCCCAATTAGAAGATTAAATCTAATTATAATAGCATTTCGAATCATCAACTCTGATTTGGTGTAATTTAGGAGAATGTGATTTAGGAGAATTCTTTTGTAGTAATTTGAGCATATTTATGGTAATCCAATTACAAGTAAATGGAGGATATATACTCTCTTTTTGTTTACGGATATAAGATAAAGTATCTATTTCAGTTAGTTTGATAGTTTCATTTGTTACAGCTATTATGGCGCGTATAACCATTGGACGTGGAGGTAGAGGTGGACGTGTAGGTAGACGTGTCGATGAGTCAAATGCAGAATCATCTCATGGTAGGAGACGTTCAAACGTCATCAACCAAGACCCACATGATCCATCAAAGAGGACAATGATCACTTTGGATGGCGGAAGGTATGCATATCTATACATCATACATTTATATGCTTCTTAAGTTATTCGGGTTCATTATGTTGCAATGTTTCCCATTGGTAGATTTACCGCAACAACTATTCGTATGCTAATTTATATCCTCAAGAACATGTTTAATGGTTCTTGGACCACTTGGAATGAGGTTAACAGGTTTGCACGCGATGAATTATGGGCTCTTTTTAAGGTGTGTACCCACATTTGGTTCTTAGTAAATAAATAAAACTTGGTTAAAAATGATATATATAACTTCATTGTTGTTGTATGCATAGGCTTATTTCCAATGGGAAGTTGTGGCTGATGTGTTGGTCCGTGAGGTGTGGGAGGATAGTATGAGGAACCTTTATCCTGGTCTCATGTCAAAGGCAAAAGATGAGTCGGTTAAGATGGCGCAACTAGCTGGAGTTGAGTTTGATGGTTCTTACTTTTCAGTTCTTAAGCCTTATAACCCAGGATGGATCGAATCAAGATATTGGAAAGACATGATTGATCGAGTATGTAACAAAAAGTCAAAATTGTGGAAGCACTGTGGAGGCTCAATTGCTATTACACAACTTAAGAGGAGACTTGTGAGATGCATGATTTTTACATTTTCTTGAGGATTTTTATGTTCACGTCAAATAATTTATTTTGTATACTTTTAAATAACATACTCATGAATTTTAGGGAAAAGAACTTCACATCTCTCCAACTTCTGCTGAGCTTTTTGAACTCACACACATGAAGAAAGGGTTAAGGAACAAAGGTTACGGGAGTTCATCAACTTAAAATCTTAGACTACATTTCCTTTGGATCGTTAAGGTAACGAACCGGTGGTACATCACACCTTAAGTTCGATGGCCTTTTCAACTTCTTTTTGTTCATGTTGTCTCTTATTTTAGACTTTGTTTTTGTTGATATTTTAAAATATCAGATAACGGATTTATTTTGGATCTTTATCTAATTTGATTTGAATCTTATGTTATTTGGTTTAATGGTTTGGTACTACATTAGTCTTTTTGTTACACGCCTACTGGTACCTTAGCATCCTTAGTGGTTTGATTTTTCATGTTATAAGTTCATGGAATATGCTTACTCTCAATGTGGGTGTTTGGTTCCTGACTTACTGATGCAGCAAGAGGCGTTTGGTTGCTGCAGCAGGGGCGTTTGGTACTGAGTTTGTCAAGTGTGAATGGCTATTGATAAAATACAAAAACGTTTTAAGTTCATGGCTGTAATTTTTCATGTTCTAAGTTCATGGATGAGTTTGTAATGATATGATTTTCATGTTATATGTTCATGGCTATTGGTACTTGGTCATGTGAATGGCTACTGCGTTTGTTTTTTTATTTGATTTCTTTTAATGTTTTATGTGAATGGCTACTGGTACTGTGTTTGCTATAATGATTTAATCAGTTCTAAAACACAAATCCAAACACCCCCTTATTCGTTTACATAATAAACTTCTCTATCATAAAGATTCCACAGCATTGGCACATATGACCATGCTGATTTTTAGGTGTCAAATTAGAATCGGCTACATGTTTAATAGTGATCATTTTGGCTATGAGGTACTTTCTTTGACACTGAATAAATGATCATGAAAGATAGTATGTATGATTATTTTTCTATCATTTTAATAAAACTATTTCATGAATTTTGACCAAGTGACTTTAGTTTGTTACTGTTAGTACTTATTAAGGATTTTGATCAAAGTGGTTGTGGTTGTGGCATCGTTAGTTGAGACTTAAAATAATGACATGATAAGTGTATTATTGTCTATGCATGTTCATGTTCAGAGCTTAACAATAAAATTCTAGCCTTAACTCGGGAAGGAGGTTGTATCAAACAATTTGGACTTGGGGGTATGTGTAAGATCCATTGTATTGTCATGTAATACCAACGTACTTTCACAAGTGTCGGTCTGTAGTATATTTAATTTGTATACTACAAGTATATTTAATTTATATACTACAAGTATATTTAATCAATCAAGTGGGTAATCCAGTTATGCTATAAAAGTTCCAGGTACTGTTCTCAATCATTGGCTCTTCCTGGATTTTTCAAGTGTGAGTTTCAGTGTGTCCCATGTGTTGACAGTACTTTATCATTGGGTTACATTTGGTTTGCTATAGTGAGATTTGAGTTGGCAGTACGGGTCCAAGGGTGTTGTACTGCTGTAGCTTGACAATTTGGCTGTGTCCAGTCTCTCTATAGTCCTTTGTGTCCTTTGCTGTCTACTTTTCGTCTCTAGTGGGTAGTTTCTTCAGTGAGAAATTGCATGTTGCGTTTGGCTCGTATGTCTTTTTCCTATATTCTACTTTTTTTGCTCCTGATTGGACAAAGAATAGAAGCATGCATGTGGTCATATTTCAAAGTCTCATGGCAAGTGATAGTGTTTTATTTGTAAGTCTTACTGGGATAGTTTTAATATAGGCTTTGGTTTTCTCAAGACACTTTTGGTCCTTTGTTTGAACTCTTGGGTCTCTTCGCCTTTTAATTTGCTGGATTAATTGGGGAGGGATGCCTTTTGCTTGTATGTTTTTTTTTTCCGTTTGCGGGTTATAATATTGTTGCCTTTCTAAAAAAAATTGAACTTGTGAAATGTGTTTCAACTTGTGAAAATCCATTTGACTTAAAATGCACAAAATGTGATTTCAAGCTTTATATAATTTTGATACAAACATTTTTACTAGATGATTATGATGCATAAAACACAACACTAGCAAAATTTCAATCATTAGACGACGATGTATGTTCTGTAAAAAGATAATCATGTGAAAATATGTCGATCTGACATGCCATTATCCATGTTTTTATGGAATGCAAGTACTAAATTTTCCAAAAATAAATTACATTTCAATTTAACAGGCCCTTTCGGGTCATATCGGGTTGACCCGATAATATTAGTTATCCAACCCTAAACCGACCCGATAATTTTTTTGGTTTGTTGGGTTTGGGGCAAAACAACCCGACAAGATTTTTAAACCCGATTTAACACGACCCGATAAGCCTTATCGGGTTCAGGTCGGGTCAACCCAACCCTACTGACACCCCTAACTGTATCTATGGTCACTTGTTCTTTATTAGTAGTATATCATATTTCATACATATATAATGTATGCTAATTAACTAAATGAATGTGTTTATTTCATTTTGCAATTGCACTTTGCAAGTTGAACATTTTTATCATTTGGCTAGTTTGCAACAAATATGATGCTGCAAATTTGCATCTTTTTATTGTTTTATCATTTTAACTTTCATGCTTAAACAGTAAACACCTTAAAAATATATGATTCTTAAATGGCTTAGACTCGAACTAGAATCGAATGAACCCGACCCGAGTTAACCCAAACTCGCCCACTAAAGAGGGTCGGGTTCGGGTTTTTTTTTTACCCTCAACTCGAGTTGACCCGACCAATTGAAGCCGAACCCGACCAACCCGACCCGACTAACACCCCTACCTACAACTTGTCCATAGGCAATTGCTCATTGCAAAATACCCACACAAACAATAAGATGGGTAAAGTCATGGGTATATATTCACCCACAAAATACCCACATGAACTCACCCACCGATAAAAAGGATATTTGTATTTCGTGGGTAAATAACATTTACCCACTAAATTACCCACAAATATAGCCACAAGAACTCATGATGTGGGTAATACGTGGGGAATGTTTTGGCGCCAATTATTTTCCCACTAAATTTCCCTCAAATATATTTATGTGGCTATTTGTGTGGGTAAATCCGTGGGAAATTCGAGGGAAAATAAAATCGACTTTGAATGTCACTGATCGTGGGTAACGGGTGGGTATTAGGTGGGTAAATTCCCTCCAAAGAATGAGTGTGGGTAATTTTCGTGGGTATTCCATCAGATTCTTGTAGTGAGGGTGATGTTTCTCCAAGTCCTGAGGTTCAAGCAGAGATTGAGAGAACACCTACTCCATCTCCTCAACCATTTGTTTCTGTTTCAGAGGAACATTCACAAGTTCAAGGTGATGCTCCTAATATACCTCGTGAAGGTTTGACTTTGGATAATTATGCTTTAACAAGGGAGCTAGCTAGGTTAAACAAGACTGTTGAGCGTCAAGCTAAAGCGCTTAAGAAGTTGAAGCGTAGGTATATCTGGTTAAGGAATTTTATTAAACCCTATATTCAAGGTTTCAACTTATGGGATAACGAGGAAAACAAACGTCGTAAAGCACTTCGAAAGGAATTGAAACGAAGGAAGGTTCCTCAACCATCTTCTGTCAACTTGGGGAGGAATTTAGAAAAGGATAATTTGAAAGAAGATGTTATGAAGCAGAAAGAATCTGAAGAAGATATTACAAAGAAGAAAGAATCTGTAAGTACTGCAGAAAAGATTATTTCAGAGGAACAAGAAGAAGAAGTGCAAGTTCAAGGTACTGATGTTCAAGGTACTGATGATCAAGGTACTGAACATCAAAGTACTGATACATCTAGGCCAGAAGTAATAACACCAATAACTCCAAGGGTATTGAATTTTGAAGAAGAAGCTGGTCCTTCTACAACTGTTATAGAAGAAGAGGAGGAACCTAGATTCAAACCTATTCATTCTGCGAGTGATGATGAATTAGTTGCTACAATGTTAGATTTGTCACATCCAAGAGGAGGAGTTACTATTAGAGATGTACAAGAAGAAGAACAACCAAGAACTGATCAACCTGCAATTGATCCAAAAGACAAAGGGAAAGGTGTTCTGGTCGAAACTAAGAAAAAGAAACTAACTTTGGCAGAACTTAGAGCTATTGAAGTGGCTAGGAATGAAGCCGCAGCCAGAAAAGTTCAAGAGTTAAATGCTAAATATAGAGAAGAATAGGAAGCTCAAGAAGCTCAGAATAGAGAAGCAGCTCAGAAAATACATGAGGAATTGAATGCTGAGGCTACTGAATCATTAGAGTCTCCTACACCTGTTCGATATATGCAAAGAAGACCTAATTTACCTAAAGAAAGGAATGCAATGATGGCATATCTAAAAAGCAGAGGATTTAAAGGATTGCAGAAGCTAAATTATGTGGATATGAAGAGATTATATGATGCTGAGAGAGAAGCTTATAAGAAAGATGTTGCAGGCATTAAAGACTTTAGAGAAGAAGCTTATTGGACTGAAGCTGAAAGGAAGAAAAGCTTAAAGAGAAAAAGAAAAACTGATGTTACAGATGTTCAGTTTTCAAAGAAAGAAAAGGTTGAATTAAGATCTGAGACTAGTGATGAATTGAAGAATTATCTCAGAGTGGTAGATTTTGATTATACAAATGAAGATAATGACATGAAGATGAACAGATCAAATATTAGTGTTTTCAAAGTTGTGAAATCTAAGAATGGAGATTACATGGTTTTTCATAAAGAAGATGAAAGCTTCAAAGTTTTCAAAAGGCTATGGGATTTGCTGCATATTATAGATAGAGTAGATCTATTCTACTTATATTATGTTATGAAGGCTTATTTTGAAGATAATCCATTAGAAGGGATTGGTTTGGTTTTACATGGTGATCTTATAACCATGTGGGAAACTAATGAAGAGAGCACTGATGATATTTGGAAGGATCAAGAAAGCTGGGAAATAGTTTGCTGGAGATTCTTTGAAGAATCTGGAGTTCATGTTTTGGAGCTAGAAAATGGAACAATGATACACATGTTTGCAGAAAGAAGATATCCTCTTACAGTTGATCTCATGAGAAGAATGCTAGAGCATGGATTGGAAGTAGAAGAGGCTAATGAAACTGCTTGCATGGTTATCAATTTGTTTATAGACTGGACTACCATTGCTGAGAATGATCTATAACTGGTATGAATTTTATTTGAATAAATACTTTTTGATATATCAGTACTTTTATTCAAAGTACTGCTTATCAGACAGTACTTTCATTAAAGTACTGTTTTCTGAACTAAACCAGTTAAAAGAATTTTAGAAAAACCTTTTTGCTAAGTATTAAATATTTTTGAAATAAAGGTTGAATAAATGGTTTTTGTGATGATAACATCAATAGGTTATCAATCCACCATGGTTACAAAAGGATTGACTAATCCATGAGCAAACGGCTCTGGTAAAGATATATCAAATCCGTTTTTAGTTGACAACTTGCTAATAAGTTGGATGGTCATCAACTCACCATATCAGTAATGTGAAGAGTTGGCTAGCCCACAAGAAAATGGCTTGTGGTAAAGGCTGTGGAAAAACCATTATTGGTAATTAGTTCACCATTAGATAAAAGAACTAACTAGTCTAGAAGGGTACAGCTTTTGGTAAAGACAAAACAAATCTGTTGATAGCTGGTGGTTTGCTAAAAATCATATGGTTATCAATGTACCATGGTCTTACACACCAAAACATTTGGCTACTCCAGATATAATGGCTTTGGTAAAGAGTTCTAAATCCATTAAATTTTCAATGATTCACTTAGATGTGATGAGAATAGTATGCAACTTAAACTGAATTACTGTACAAACTGTCATATGTTGCTGTGTTGATGAAAAGATGGAGATTGCTGGATGCTGCTGTAAAGAGAACAATTCTAAGAGATACTTTGACAAGCATAGATTTTACAGAGATACAATCTAAAGATTAAGAAGCAATCCATTTTAAAGATGAAGCTGTTAAAGATATATTCACAAAGGAACTTGAAGTCAAGCAAGTAGAATTCAAGTTAGGGGAGGATTGTTGGGATATGAAAGTATTGAAGATATCAAAGTACTGAAGATATGAAAGTACTGTAAGCTGCAAAGTACTGGAAGAAGTCAAAGAGTCAAAGTACTGCTAAAGACAGAGTCAAAGTACTGCAAGATGAAGTCAAAGTACTGCTAGAACAAAAGAACTGTTATATTCGTTTATGGAAAGTATTGTATTCCATGTTTAGATTACTTGTCGTACAAGGTTATCAATTGTAAACCGACTAGGATATCCTTGAGCCTATAAAAGGACTCCTAGATTGGCATTAGATGTACGATTTTCAGAAAAAGAGTTTTAGAGTTTACGAATTAGTGTTTTAGAGAAAAGTTCGATTATCTTAGAGTTGTATTTAGAGTATCTGCATAATAAGCAGATTTAGAGTTTATAATAAAGTTATTCTTCTTAGCTTTGTTAAGTAAATTCCGCGTACTTGATAAAGATTGCTCAGTGTTTCTTTGTTAATAACTTAGGATTTATCCGAGGTTATTAAACCTTAACAAGCTAGTTAAGTTAGTTTGATTAAAGTATATTGATCCAACAATTTGCTAGTAGTATGCAATGGAGATGTGGAATCTGTGAAAGTGATTAAAGATACCTTGCTGGAATTCAGTGAAATGTCAGGTTTGCTTCCTAATATGTCTAAAAGTACAGTCTTTTTTGGCAACATCAAAGATGAAGTGGGGAGGGAAATTCTTCAAATCCTTCCTTTTAAGGTAGGAAAGTTGCCTATGAAATATCTTGGTGTTCCTCTAATCACTAAGAATTTGAGTGTTAATGATTGCAAGCTGTTAGTGGAGAAGGTAAAGAATAAAGTAGAAGATTGGAAGAATAAATATATGTCTTATGTTGGGAGACTTCAATTAATTGCATCTGTCTTGTCAACAGTGAGTGTATATTGGGCAAATGTATTTTTATTGCCTAAAGCCAGTATTAAAGATATAGACAGAGTACTTAAAGGTTTCCTATGGTGTAAGGGTGAGTTGAAAAGGGGAAAAGCTAAGATAGCATGGAAAGAAATTTGTAAGCCTAAGAGTCAATGAGGATTGGGATTAAGATTGCTTAGTGAATGGAATGAAGCTCTGATGATTAAGAACTTATGGAATATAGCAGCTGGAAAAGAGACCTTGTGGGTTAAATGGGTGCATGCTGTTAAACTCAAAGGTAATAGTATTTGGAAAATTAATGAAGAATACAATGACAGTTGGCTATGGAAGAGTTTGCTGAATCTTATATTGAAAGCTAGAAAGCACATTGTTCAAGTGATTGGAAATGGACAGAAAACTAATATGTGGTATGACCAATGGAGCAACTTTGGAATTCTTAAAGATACAATTTCTACTAGGAGCATCCTTAATGCAAGGCTGAATGAAAGCATGAAAGTCAGTGAAATGATTTATAATGGGATGTGGAAATAGCCTAATGACTAGTATACTCAATACCCTGTCCTTGTGAATCTAGATGTTCCTCAACTTATGCTCAGTGAAGACACTACAAAATGGAAGGGTAATGATGGAAGATTGTATGAATTTTCTTCTAGAATGGCATGGGAGCACATATGTCAACAGGAAAGCAAAGTCAAATGGGACAAGTTAGTGTGGTTTTCTCAGTGTAATCCAAGAATGGCTTTTATTCTTTGGATGGCTATTAAAGGAAGATTACAAACACAAGACAGGATTCAGAAATGGAACAATGATCCTAACATGAAATGTTCTCTATGCAGCAATGTGATTGATTCTCACACCCATCTATTTTTTGAATGTGACTACTCCAAATTCATTTGGGAAGCTCTGAAGGATAAAATGGAATATGCTAAAGTTTCTAATACATGGGAGTCTATTATTGATCTATATTCTAATGACCAATGCAACAACACAATTGGAAGCATTCTCAGAATAATAGTCATGGCTTCAAGTGTATACCATATTTGGAAAGAAAGGAATGCTAGACTTTTCACTGGTGCTGAAATTGGAAAATCAGCATTATTGCAGATTATTGTAGATAACATCAAGTTGCAGCTTCTTAGTCTGAAAGTGATGAAGTCCAAGAATGTAAAAAGGGTTGCTGATAGATGGAATGTAAAGTTGAACTATGCTAAGGTTTAGAGTCTAAAGTAAGGCTGCAACAGGTTGAATATAGTTTTGTCATGAGAATTCAAGTTTTGAATATTAGAACATATCTGAGCCACTACAGTATGCTAATACCTTGTACCTTGGAGTTTCCCTGATATGACTGTACCTTGTTAGTATCCTTAAACTGCCAGATTGGCCTTGGGAGGAATTTGGTTAGTTTGAGGGGAAAAGAAGGAGGTCTAAATTGGGGAAATGTACCATAATGAAGGGTAAGATACTATGAAGGGTAAGTGGTTTGGGCGGGTGATGCATGATGAGAGGAATAGAGAGGTGTGCAAGATGAACCTTCTTGTCCTCTCAATGCCATTCACCATAGGAGGTAAGGTTGGTCATCATGGTGGGTGTGTGTTTCCATTCAGCTGAAGCCTTTCATTGAGAAGGAAATGTAGGCTGAAATGGAAGAGCCCCAACATGGATGGGTTATGGTTCCTAGTGAGGCCACACATCTGTCCTATCTTAGCTATTGTGGGTGATGGTTGAATGGCTTTGATGGGGAGATGACGTGGAAATGTAGCTAGATGGTTTGTGCTATAAGGTGAATCAATGTAAGAAGCTGGCATGGAAGCAGTTTTCTTAACCATGGAATTATCAGTAAAGAATGTATGGAAAATGTGCAGTATGTTTCAATGTTTGACAGTTTCATATAGTTGATCATAAAAAGAATATAGTTGATAGTATAGTTGAGTTGTATTTCCTAATGAATGAGGCATGTCTCACTTCAGATGGGGAACCTTGTTTTGTAATTTGTGGTTTTGGAGATTAATATAATTGATTCACCTTTGCACCAAAAAAAACACAAAACAAAATACACCTTCAGTTTTAATTTATGAATTTAGTAATGGTTTTGATTGTCGGCATAGTTAGGTTGGCTGTATTGGATAGATACTCTCTTTGTTCAGTTTGCTTATTTTTGAATGAAATATCATTCTAATATGGTTACCTTAATCAACACCCCACAACGCGTTTCACCGACATCCACGAAAGAAAATAAGGTGAACATGCCCTTTTGACCCATATAAAAAAGGCGATGCTTACTACCGCCCATTTTGTGAATCGGTAAAAAAAAATAAGCTGAACATGCTCTTTTGACCCATATTAGCCTGACACTGTTTTTACTACCTCCCATTTTATGATGCTTCTAATATTGTTACCGATTCACATTTCACTATGATGCTTATTTTTTGTTTTATGTGAAATTAAGTCTTATGCGTCTTTATTTTAGGCCCACTTTATACTGTTTACGGATGGCATCTACAATATAAGTCGTTATCATGAATGTGGACTTTATAGCAGCCTATCTGAGCCTATTATTTATCACATCACCATACACGTTTTATCGAGGCGATGAATTCAAGTAATATGAGGTTTTTAGACCCATGTATTGATATTCGGTATTTGGGGTTCGTTAACATTTGTGTATTTTTCCTAGGTTTCGTATGAAGGCTAAGGGATCAAAATGAGACAATTATTTTTGTTACACATTACAGTAGATATAGTCGGCATGTCTTAGTAATGGGTCGAAGTAGGTTGACCTAGGTTCACCCATTCCCCTTTAATTCCTCATGGGAACACACAAAACAAAGATAGGAACTGGGTAAATAGAAATGGAAAAGAGATGTTTCCAATTCATCAAAATGATAATAAGCCCATATGCTGCATGAATAAGCTAAAACAAACACCCCGTAACCAGAAAATGGTGGTTGATAGACCATCCGCAAAACATTGTTTAGAAACAATAGTAGTTATTTATTTTGCAAGTGTTTCTCAAGAATGTGTTTTGATTTCTTTAATTTGCAGGATTATATAGCAACAAGATGGTATAGGGCTCCTGAGCTACGCGGATCGTTTTATTCAAAGGTATAGCTCACGCGGGTATATTGTTTGTCTTCTTTTATAATGTACAAATAACATGCTTTACTATACATGACCAATGATTTCAGTTTCATTTTTTATAATTGTGGAAGAGATCTGAAATTCCATATAGGAAATTAGGTCTTATCACAAACACATACAATGTTTACTTATTTATCTTAAATGAATGTGAAGAATGTCTCACTTAATTTCAGTTTTGCAGCTATGGGTTTAATAAGCAATTTTGAATATCATATAAGCATCAAGAGTCTGCCTATTTTAAACTAAGAGCCAAAAAATTGGACGATGGAAGATTGCTTCTGCTTAAAGATACACCGCAATCCCAAATACTCCCTTTGCTAATCGCAAAACACATATGGAAACAATAGATGTTGATTCTGCAAGTGTTTCTGATGATTGTGTTGGATTTGGAGTATATATGGAGGAATTGCTGAAAGTATTGAAGGTCATTGCATATAAGAGCTCGCAGGCTTAAGGTACGTGTTCAACAGAGTAAGGTGCATACTAGTTCTTCTACAAATTGTATACCCCACCAGAAAGGAATTGATTTTTAAGGAAAGCCGATACTTTTCTGCTATTTCCCATAAATTAAACTGCAGCAACCAATTTGAATGCATTTCCAAACATCCCTTTTAGTCAAAAAAAATTGTTTTCACTATTCTTGCTTAATTGTCGTGGCTTGTGCTACTGTACAGAGAAGGGGATCAATTAACTATTTTAGAGTCGCTGGAGAAGGTGCAAAAGAGGTAGAAAAGGTGTTCTTGCGCAATGGCAGCTACAAGGGTTAAGCTTACTCTTATTACATTAAACTAAAATTGACGGGATTGTGTAATGGGCAAATAAATGTGCACCTCACGGGTCAGGTACACGTGCCTTATCTGTACCTCTAGTTGTTGCCGCTTATGCGGTTTATTGCTACTGACGCGACTTGTTATTGCTGTAAACGCGGCTTAGTGCTGTTGATACAGTTTGTTGCTTTTAACAATCAAAGAGGCAAAAACATTTATAAATATTTGAAGGATTATACTTACAAAATTTACTCTTCTCGCTTTACTTCAATTTGTGTTTTATATCGTTCGCATCTATCTGTCGCAGTGATGCATGTACAAATATCAGTTTATCCTAGTACCTAGATTGCATTTATTTGCACCCATGCTAAACTTTTGATATTTGTTCATGGCACTCTTTTGAGATCCATTATAGGTTTATGTCGTTTTTGATATATACGTTGTATGTATGGTTATTTGTGTACAGGTGGATATAACTTGCGCTCCATTTACCGAAATATTTGCTACATGGTTGTAGTTGTACTCTTTGTTATGTTATGCAGTACAAATGCAAACGTATATTGGGAAGAAAAAAAACACCGCAACGCTGCAGGTGTTTTTTCCTTGTACTACATAAAAAATAATAACTCTACAGTCTACAGTATATACAGCAAGCCCCGCTGCAACGCGACGGGCCGGCACCCAACTCGTTTTTAATCCTATTTGTCGCGCGAACGACGTTGTTGAATTTACAAGAAATCAACCTACATTGCAAAACAGTCGAACATTTAATGCACCCTTGCTACAGTTGCTGTGGCCCAAAAAACAACCGACTGACTGGTCTACCGATTCCCTCCTTTCTTCTTCATGGTGACGTGTCCCATGGTGGTCTGTATAATGGGTGTCGATGCGTCGGCAGTGGCGACCGACCGACTGGTCGACCACCCACTAGACCCAACCTAAGGGGTGAAAGATTTGTATCGATAATTTTTTTCTAGCCAGTGAACTTTTAAGACAACCTTTGTTGAGAACTTTTCTTTTTGATTGTGTTTGTTTTTACTTAAAAATGTCTTATTAGCCTCTTACATCGTCAGACGCGGTCATACCATGAGCAATTTTTTTCTTTTTGTTTGACTAAGACACGGTCAAACATATAGTCTTTTACATAATAAGTTATGTGGGCTTATCTTATTGCTTTTTATAGCCTTTTACGATGTGTGACAGTATTCTATTATCATAAATTTTGAATATTTTAAAATAATTTATTAATACTTTATTGACCATGTTAAATGTATGATAAGGATGTTTTGTTTTATGTTTATACTAGCAGTTACTTATTCATCGCAATGTGATGATTTTATACATAAATTTTGCAAATTAAAATGATAAATTAACAAGAGCAAACAACATTATTGTATTCATTTTAGTTTTTATAGTCATCTTTTAACTGTGAAATGTAGTAGTCAAATTTAGATTCGAAGCATCTAAAGGAACAAACAACTCCTAGTGTCTTTCATCTCATTTTCTGCATTCCTCTTCTTGTTTGAGACTCCTTTAAAATTTCCGCATATAGTTTTGTATCCGCAAACTCCGTAGCTATTTATTTTTCTTGTTCGTTTCCTTTTCTCTTCCCATCTATCTTTCTCTTTCATCTACTAGAACAATTTTGATCGTCAAGAAACTTTATCGGTTCCCTATTTGGTTTAAATAAAACTTGTTAAAAATGTAAAATACCCTCGAGACCGCAAGTGATTGTTTTGTGATTATACCTTTCTTTAGCTACAATATGATATAGTTTTGATTATGTGGTGCAGCCGATCAATTTGATGGACTGAATTTTGTTTAAGTTATTCATTTGGTGATTTAACAACTTTCACTTCGATACGTTTTTACCCTAAAGTTATATGGAGGTTGACATTCACATGTATTCTCAAAAAGTTAAAGGTCATATTCTACTCGACTCCTCGTAAGTCATACCACAGTTACCACTTACAACCATGTTGAAAATATTTCGATTAACACTAGTCAACCTTCTAGATTCCACGTGTCGTTATTCTAGAAGTTCAGCTAGAAAAATTATTTGCAACGCGTGCGACGCGAAAATGCATACGTCCTTTTCACTCTATAGGTTAGCACTTCTGACAATAAATATTTTATGATGTCAATTTATAAGAACTTTCTTAAACTGAATTTGATTTAAAGTCACATTCTTATGAGAAAATAATGTTAAGCAACTTTTAAATCTTAGATTATTATATCTCCCCATGCCATGCTTCTCAACAAAGAAAACACAACTACGACTATAATACACAAGTAGATTTATGATCAAATGAGGAGAATACTTGAAACAAGAATGACAAAAAATGAATATTGGATTTGTATCGACTTAAAATATATGCAAATTTCTTCGTTTATATGCATTTTAATATATTTTCTAACTTAAAATTAAATGCATATATATGTATATTAGATGCATTCTATTAAATTAGGTGAACCATTTGCATTTCGCATCTTCAACGTGTCAATTTCTAGAAACATTATTTACAAATGGGACCGATATAAATGTCTTACATGGATAGGTTACCACTTTTAACAATCAATGCCTTAGGATGCCATCCCAAAGACTTTTTTGCAGTCGATTTACATAGACCATTTGCGTGATCATGGTTTATTCAATTTAATTATACTTCTGGAAGCTCTAAAAAACTTTTGCGTAGGGACGGTAGCGGATCGAGTCAAACTCGACACGTAGTCATTTGGATAAAATGAACAAAACTACATCTACAAAGCCACGTTAAAGTGGTAAGTGTAAAACCTATTTAACTTGTTTGTTATTCTATTTTAACAAACAAATCTAAATGTTTATAGGGGAAGATATGATGTACTATTTTCACAAAGACTTGATTGAGTAAAAAGGTTTAAGGAAATCCTAAACGTAGCTCCCATGGCTACATATAAGACATTAGAACGTGTCTTGAAAGTTTATACCTTAATACAGTAATAAACTATCCGCCCCATGCAAATAACTATTCCTAACCAACTTAATGTATAGTCATTTTTGTATCCTTTTAACTTTTAAATGTAACTTTCAAAGCTACAAATAGCAAAATCATGTAATCCCAAAAATACATACATCTAATAGACAAGTTAATGCGACTGAAGATTCTCGTTACTGGTATATGGTTCATGATAGTTTTTTCACTATCGGGGCTACTCGGCATTTTATCGATTCTAAGCTTCTTCCTTCCTTGGTTCCTTCGACATATTGGGTCAAAATTTTCATATGGAGATTGTCTTTGGATCGGCTTCCGCATAGATTGAACATTTCATCCCGTGGCATCGATATTCCAACAATCTCATGTTCTTCTTGTAATGGTAATGTGGAATCTTCTAATCACATTTTCTTTGAATGTGACATCGACATTTGGAGACTTGTTAGTAATTGGTGTGATATTCTTTTTTCTCCTTTTACTTCTTTTGAGCATGTAAGAATCGGTTTGACTTGTAGCATGCTTCGATCGATAAGAAACATTGTTTATATGCTATTGTGTGGCATCGTCTTTTTGGTGGTTATGGAGGTTCTGGAACAGTGTTTCTTTCTGTTCACATCCGATGAGAAAAAGTGACATTTTCGACAACATTCATTTATTCTTCTTATTCTTGGGTGCGTCACGGAGATGGTATGGCTTGTAACTGGGTAGATTGGCTTAAGTCTTCCATGTTGTCCGCGAGTGTTGGCATTGGATGATGTTTTCCTTCTTTTCTTTTTCCCTCGAAGCTTGTTTGGGGCAGCATCAAAAACTCCCCGGAGTGAAAACTAGTGGCTCGGCTTTCGTGGTTGTGGATTTTTCTCTTGTCTTGGTTCGCCATAATTGGCAAGAGTTTTTTTATCTTTTTTGTTGCTCTCGCAGTTAAAGCCTCGAGAAGTTTTTAAAATGTGTTGTTTGGTTTAGTTTCTAGTTTGTTTTGTACATTTTGGCTTTTAGCATCTTACTAGTTGCTTTGTTATTTATTCATAATCTTTTGCCGTTAAAAAAAACAAGTAGATTGTTGTTCTTACATTTGCACTAGAAAGATCACTTTTTGTTTATATTTCTTTATAATACTTATCTAAAAAAGTTTAGCCGACCCTAACAAGTAGGCTATAGAAAAGATAGAAGGCATTATAACCGTGTAAAATTAATTTAGCAGTATGGCATGAAGCCGCGAAAAGTTATTACCACATCCAAAATACCTTTACAAATTCATTAGTATTGCATAAAGTCTACAATAATTAAATTCGCAACATTACCTAAACATGACTTTCGCTAATGTAGGTCGGTAACACGGTTTATACAGTAAACTAGCTACCAATTTTACACCTAAACCTAACCCCAACACGACAAATTAACTAACATGCATTATTACTTCAAGATACCTTTTCTTAAATATTATTGTATGTACATTGCAAAAGCTAGAAAGATTGTAATGGAATGTATGTGGCGATTAGAGAGCTGGCCCTTGCTAGAAAATGTATACGTGTAACCTAACCTCTAGAAGAAGGAAAAGGACTAGTAATTCGATATCGTACGCGAAAAAACTCTGATTATAGAGCCAATAGACTCGTCTTAATGATAAAGCCACTAAACCAATTGCTTTAGACCTAAAATATTTATGAGATTAGATAGGTTAGCAATATGGCGTTATCAAAGCAACTTATGCTTCTTCTTGAAATAGGGGTCTTGATCGGTTCGGTTATCGGGTTGTTCGGTTAGTTAGGTTCGGTTAATTCGGTTAAAAAAAATTTAGGTCAATCCGAGAACCGAATCGAACCAAATTCAAATTCGGTTTTCGGTTCGGTTTGGTTGAATTCTAATAACACGAATTTCACTATTTTAAAAAAATAATAATAATTACATAGATATTTAGCAAAAAAATATATTTCAAGTATAAAAAGTGTTTTATTATATTATGATAAATATACATAAAAAAATATAAATATATATATATATATATATATATATATAAATATATAAAAAAATATATATATTGATATGAATTCGGTTGTCGGTTCGGTTTTCGGTTCAAACTGCCAAACTCATATCCAACCCGAGAACCGAATTAGTAGTTCGGTTCGGTTCGGTTTTAGCAAATTCGGTTCGGTTATTAGTTCAGTTCGGTTCGGTTCGGTTCGGTTTCGGTTTTCGATTTATTCGGTCTTTTCGGGTTTTTCGCTCACCCCTAGCTTGAAACCTCTCGAGAAAAAACATATTTATTGGAGAAATCATTTTTCACTTTTAAATCATAATTAAGCACATGAATATGGAGTTAGGATCAAATGAAAAAATAATTAAAGTAAAAAGAATAAAAATTAACCACAATCATACATTATATATGCACTTACAAAATTGGATACATATTCCTTTAAATTTTCCTTCTTAATTTTAAAGATGTGGTTAAAATCACTTCTCATTTTAATTATTATTCTCACATACGGAGTAATTTCTTTTCTATGAATATGTACATAAATTGAATTGAATTAACTAATGATCCCAATTCTTTTTTTAATCCACACTATAACAACCGTACATTTTTTTTATTTTTTTTTCACTAGATTAATAATAGGGATAAAGCATGTTGAAGTCATCCAACTATTAAATATTTTACTTTAAGTAATCCGACTATTAATATACATAAAACATTAGTTAAATAATCAAATTTTCAAAATTTTGAGCCCAGCCCTATTATTTAATCATAAACAGAAAATATGGTTACGAAAACTTGACCATCCAAGCTTTATTAATGGATTTACATCAAAATAAATAATTAGAGTATTGCTCTAATTTTATCACTCTCTCATCGCAAATATTAATAAACTGGTTAAGGAGAGTTTCTAGAGAAATATTGAATAAGCGAAACGAGAGTATTTCTTAATTTTTATACGCACGCTTTAATAAGAGAATTCCCTTTCCACCCTTTACCGTCGTGACACATCAGCAAATCTTGCATTCTCGTTGTGTTTTGATTGACATAAACTCTCTTGGTTCATATACATGCATGTCAAAAGTTCAATATAACCAATCATAGCCATTCATTTTTCTAATCAAAACAAAAAAAATAAACTTTCACCCTTTTTTATAAAAATTAAATATCTCGCAAAACCGTTAATCGTTAAGCGAAAAAATCATACCATCGCGACGAGAATTTAATTATCTTTTTATAGATATGCACTTCTTTATATTTTTAACGATTTTTTTTTTAAATTTCGGCTTAGGAAAATCATATGTGATTTGTAAAAATCATATATGATTTGAAAAAATCATATATGATTTGATTTTTACAAATCATATGTGATTTTTGAAAATTATATATGATTTTACAAATCATATGTGATTTTTCTGGTCGGAATTTTTGAAAAAAAAAGTTGTCGAACATATAGAGAAGTGCATATCTATAGAAAGATAATTTAATTCTTGTCGCGATGGTGTATTTTTTGTAGTTTGAAGATTTACCGTTTGCAAAATATGTTATTTAAAAAAAATGTAAAAAATAGTTTTTTTTATTAATTTTGATAAAAAAATGAATGGATAAAATTGATTTATTAAATTTATGGTAAATATAAGATCTATATTAATCTCAACTTTATACATGTATAAGCTTTTCACTTGAGTCATTTTGTATGGATGTACAAGAAAATTCCCTTTCCACCCTATAGATGTGCAATTGTTCGAAACGTAGCTATAAATCCGTAAAATTTATTTTTCAACTTCCACCATGACTTTGACAACCAGTAGTTTTTATTAATTTGGGCGACTGAATGAACTTATGTTTTCTCTCGTTCATTTTTATACTAACAAAATAGTCGTAATGGGCTCAAAGCCTTAGAAAGTTGAGCAAAAACTTATACTATAGATGGGCCTAGACAGAATACAACCAGGCTATGTTTATATTTTAGCTTGGGCCATTGTATGTGTTGTGTGGCAGGTTGTTATATAGCCCACTAATTTTAAAAGTTGGGATTTTGGGTTTATTTACTCATCTTTTATTCAAAAACAACATGCATCTGAAATTCTGAATAGTTAATCTTATACAGCAAGTTAAAACCTTTTGAAATTTACCCCTTTACATCAACTTTATGTGTAAAGTTTATTATTTTTAAAAGGCCACTTTATATGTAAAATAATTTTACAAATCACTTTCAAACAAAAAATATGTTAGTTGGGCAAGTTATGAAGTTTGTCTATGCCCACCTATATTGCAAGTTTGCAACCCTTTGGACTGGAATGTTGATGGATGACAACTTTTTATTTTTACTTTTATATGCAAGTGAAATAACATGTGCTAAATAAAGCGTGAAATATCTTTGTTGAAAACAAAAGTGTGAACATCATGGTATGCGTAAAGTGGATAACATTGTCTTTTATTCAATTAAACTTACATAACGTTTGGTACGTTGTAATCAAAATGAGAATGAAAAAGATTATTATAGCGGAGTAAAAAAATCTTGTTTATTTACACATTTACAATGTAATAATTCATTGCAATGAATATCTCATTACACAAAACCCTATTATTTTCATTCCTTAAAGAAATGAATTTTCAAATGCTTACTTTTATTTTGGTGTTCACTAAGGGACAAATCCCCACCATTCATCTAGTTTGATCTAATGGTGGGGGATAAACCTAAGATTTAATATGGAAACCTAAGTCCATGTTTTTTTTCTCCTTTTTTATTTGTCTTTTTTACTTTCTTATTTATTAACATTTTTTTTATTTTCTTTTTTTTTTCTTTTTTTTTTGAAATTCACGTTTTTATTAAAAAGTCAAGTGTTTTTTTTTTTTTTTTTTTTTTTCTAATTTACGTTTTTTTTTCGCTTTCATACGTTTTCATCTGTATTCATGCGTTTTTATACGTTTTCGTCCGTGTTCATATGTTTTCGTCCGTTTTTTAACGTTTTCTTCTGATTTCAGACGTTTTCGTACGTTTACATCTGTTTTTAGACATTTTCTTCTGTTTTGAGACGTTTTCGTCCGTTTTCATACTTTTTCGTCCATTTTTAGACATTTTCTTATGTTTTGAGACGTTTCCGTCCGTTTTTATACGTTTTCGTCTGTTTCTTACGTTTTCGTTTGTTTTCATACTTTTTTGTCCATTTTCTTATGTTTTCGTTCTTTTTCATACATTTTCGTCCGTTTTCATCTGTTTTCTTTCATTTTCGTCCATTTTTCATACGTTTTCATACGTGTTTTTACGCTTTCATACGTTTTCGTCTGTTTTCTTACGTTTTCGCCCGTTTTCTTACGTTTTCGGCCATTTTCATACGTTTTGTCTTTTTTTTAGGTTTTCATGTATTTTTGTCCGTTTTTAGACGTTTTCATTTGTATTTTTAAGTTTTCATGTATTTTTATCCGTTTTTATACGTTTTCGATCGTTTTCAGACGTTTTCATACGTTGTCATCCGTTTTTTTACGTTTTCGTCCATTTTTAGACATTTTCGTCTATTTTCAGACGTTTTCATCCGTTTTTATACGTTTTCGTCCGTTTTTATATGTTTTTTTTCTATTTTCAGACGTTTTTATCCGTGTTTATACGTTTTTCATTCGATTTTATACGTTTTTGTCCGTTTTCAGACGTTTTTATTTTGATATTTGTAAGTGACACTTATTTATCTCTTGTGATATAACACTGTAAGGAAGATGAAAAGTATTACATTCTTCATCATGTATGTGTTATCAGTTGTGATACTCAACTAAGAATGTGATGGTTGTGTTTCTGAAAATATTTAGGAAGATTTTTGTGTTTTATGATATTATGAAATATTAGAAAAATTGTTCAACTGAAAACAAGAGATGTTATGATACTTTTGTTAGACTTGTGGTGGATTTTTCTATTTAATGGATACATTGTGCATGTTTCGATAGTTTTATAGCGGGATTTGAAAATATCTATGGTTGAATCAGCAAACTAAATAAGCTATAGTTGAAGATAGCACGCATATTTATAAACAAACTGAGGAAGCTCAAACACCTGTGATATCACAGGTGATATCACCTCACTTGTGATATCACACGTGATATCGTGTGTGATAACACCGGTGATATCACCTGTGATATCATGTGTGATATTACCGGTGATAGCATGTGTGATATCATAGTTTATATCACTTGTGATATCACCAGTGATATCATGTGATATCACAAGTGTTTGAGCTTACTCAGTTTTTTTATAAAGATGTGTGCTTTCTTCAACCATAGTTTCTTTAGTTTGCTGATTCAACCATAGATATTTTTAAATCCCGCTATAAAACCTATCGAAACATGCACAATATATCCATTAAATAGAAAAATCCACCACAAGTCTAACAAAAGTTTCATAACATCTCTTGTTTTCAGTTAAACACCTTTTCTAATATTTCATATTATCATAAAACACAAAAATCTTTCTAAATATTTTCAAAAACACAAATAAGAAAAATGAACAGAATCATCACAGTAATATAATAAGTGATGTTTATTATCATTTCTTTCATATATACTTGGTAAAATACTAAATTCTTATCACATTTGGCATGAATTTAATAGTTCACATTCTTAGTTGAGTATCACAACTGATAACACATACATGATGAAGAGTGTAATACTCTTCATCTTTCTTACAGTGTTATATCACAAGAGATAAATAAGTGACACTTAAAAATATCAAAATGAATAAAAAGGAAGCAAAGTATGAAAATAGAGACTTGACATATTCTCAAAATCAAACAACTGTTGCATTAAATTAGCATTTTTTGAACAAAATAAGAATTCACCTAAAGAGACTTTAACCCTTTTATTTCTACTAAGCGCATTAAAAAAATATGCGCTTGTCAATTGCGATGAAAGGCACAAAAACTATCTTGTAACTGAAAATTATAAAAATATTAGAAAACATATAGGTGATAATATATAAAAATATGCAGAGCAATGAAATATCTCAGGTGATATTAAAGGTTAAAAAAACATACTTGTTTGTTTATGAAATATCACAAGTGATATTAGACATTAACTTTTTTTTTTTAAATAAAATATCACAATTGATAATAGACATGTAATATAATAAATTTTAAAAATAAGCATGAAATCGTATGAAAATAGACGAAAACATATAAAAACTGCAAAAAACGGACGAAAACGTATGAGAACGGACAAAAACATATAAAAACGAATGAAAAGCGTATAAGATTGAATGAAAACGGAAAAAAGCGTCTGAAAACGGACGAAAACGTATAAAAACGGATGAAAATGGATGAAAAAGTGTGAAAACGTCTGAAAAAGACGAAAGCGTCTAAAATGGACGAAAACGTAAAAAACGGACGAAAGCGTATATAAACCTATGAAAACCGATGAAAACGTAAGAAAATGAACAAAAAAGTAAGAAAACAGACGAAAACGTAAGAAAACAGACGAAAAGGTATGAAAACGGACAAAAACGTACGAAAACGTAAGAAAACGAACGAAAACATATGAAATGTAAGAAAATAGGCAAAAACGTAAGAAAACGGACGAAAACGTATGAAAAGGATAAAAACGTATGAAAACGGACGAAAACATATGAAAACAGACGAAAACGTAAGAAAATGGACGAAAACGTAAGAAAACGGACAAAAACGTAAGAAAACAGAAGAAAACGTAAGAAAACAGACGAAAACGTAAGAAAGCGAACGAAAACGTAAGAAAACAGACAAAAACGTATGAAACCGGATGAAAATGTAAGAAAACAGACGAAAACGTAAGAAAACGAATGAAAACGTATGAAAATGTAAGAAAACGGATGAAAACGTATGTAAACGGACGAAAACGGACAAAAACGTAAGAAAACGGACGAAAACGTTAGAAAACAGGCAAAAACGTAACAAAACAGACGAAAACGTAAAAACGGACGAAAACGTAAGAAAATAGACGAAAACGTAAGAAAACGGACGAAAACGTAAGAAAACAGACGAAAACGTATGAAAACGGACGAAAACGTATGAAAACAGACGAAAACGTATGAAAAGCGGAAAAAACGGACAAAAACGTAGAAAACGTATGAAAAAAAAATGAAATTAAAAAAAGTGATAAAAAAAAGGATAAATAATGGGAAAATAAATAAGAAATATAAAAAGACAAGAAAAAAACACGGACTTAGGTTTAGACATATTAAATCTTAGGTTAATCACTACCATTAGATCAAACTAAATTAAAGGTGGTGATTTATCCCTTAGTATGCAAGGAATTTTGAGTATGCAAAATAAAGTGCCTCTCCTTAAAGGCCCTTTCTTTTTTCTTTTTTTTTTTTCATTACATCTTATAATGGAATGAAAATTACATAAAAATCATCATTAACAAACCATATTAAATAAACTTTCTATCATTAATGGTCATTTTAGTCTTTTTCTTATCGGTTCCATTACCTCCTATTTTACCAACCAAACATGATTAATAACGGTAATAAATCATTATACTGCGTCATTCATTCAATTACGTCGTTTATTTGATTCATTTGATACTACATTTCTTCCGACCAAACGATAAGTAACATTCTATTTAATAATTCGATATTAAGTCATTAAGCATAAATATAATTATTTATACTTCAAGAAATAGGTGTGTTCGTTTAACAATTTTAGGTGTCGTTTGTTTTTTCCCAATAAGCACTTTTTTCTCCTTTTAGGTTTCTGTTTGTTTTTTTGCAGACATAAGTGCTTCTTTTCACTTCTTTCCTCTTCTAAATTTCAGACATTATCTTTAACTTCTTACCTCTTATTTCACAACCCCTACATCTCTTTCTCAATATCTTACATCAGTTTTACGTTTCGTCTGTCTATTTACGTTTTCGTCCATTTTTTTACGTTTTCATCCGTTCTTTTACGTTTTCGCTCGTTTTTTTACGTTTTCGCCTCTTTTTTTTTACGTTTTCGTCCATTTTTTTACGCTTTCATCCGTTTTCGTCTGATTTTTTTACGTTTTCGTCCGTTTTCTTACAATTTCGCCCGTTTTCTTAAGTTTTCGTCTGCTTTATTACGTTTACGTTCGTTTTTTATGTTTTCGTCTTTTTTTTTACGTATTCATTAGTTTTTTTACGTTTTCGTCCGTTTTTTTATGTTTCGTCCGTTTTCTTACCTTTTTGTCCGTTTTCACCTTTTTTTACGTTTTCATCTATTTTTTTACGTTTGCGATCATATTTTTACGTTTTTGTCCGTTTTCTTACGTTTTCGCCTGCTTTTTTACGTTTTCGTCCGTTTTTTATGTTTTCGTCAGTTTTTTCGTCCGTTTTCGTCCCTTTTTACGTTTTCGGCCTATTTTTTACGTTTTTGTCAATTTTCTTACGTTTTCGTCCGTTTCCTTACGTTTTCGTCATTTTTTTACTTTTTCGCCCGTTTTTTACGTTTTCGTCCGTTTTCTTACGTTTTCTACCGCCTTTTTACATTTTCGTCCGTTTTTTACGCTTTCGCCTGTTTTTTACGTTTTGGTCCGTTTTTCATATTTTCATCTGTTTATTTTACGTTTTCATATAATTTTATAAGTTTTTGTACGTTATTTTATCTTACCTAACAAAATGTAAGATAATGTAAGAAAACCACTTAAACGGATGAAAACAAAAGAAAACAGACGAAAACGTACAAAAACAAACGAAAACGTAAAAAACGGTCGAAAACGTAAAAAAATGCGAAAACGTAAAAAACGATCGAAAACTTAAAAAACTGACAAAAATGTAAAAAAATGGTCGAAAACGTAAAAAAAGACGAAAACGTAAAAAACGATCGAAAACTTAAAAAACATACGAAAACGCAAAAAAAAAAAAGATGAAGACGGACGAAAACGTAAGAAAACGGACTAAAACGTAAAAAACGGAAGAAAGCGTAAAAACATACGAAAACGTAAAAAAAACAAATGAAAATGTAAATAAAAAAAGATGAAAACGTAAAAAAAAAAACAGACGAAAACGTAAAAAAAACGGACGAAAACGTAAAAAACGGTCGAAAACGTTAAAAAATACCAAAACGTAAATGATCCATTTGACCCATATGACAAAAGGGTTATAGTACAAAAATGGTCGATATAGGTATATTTTGAACCATTATATATTGTCTTTAATACTTCGTATTTTAAGCCATTGCTTGTTTTGCACTCAATAGCACAAAAAACTAGTGAAAAAGAGAAAGGAAAAAAAAAGTTAATTCAATAGCACAAAAAATACTAGTGAAAAAGAAAAAGAAGAAAATGAAAAAAAGTATTCAATAGCACAAAAAACAAACGGTCTTTTTCTTGCAGATGAAGAGCTTAAATGCACCTCTTCTTTTGCAGACATAGTTTGCCGATGAAGAAGTAAAAGCTTTGAAAAAACAAACGACACCTTAATTCATGCAACTATGACGTAAGTTAGGAAATGCCTTGTCAAGCTAATGGCGATTCTATGTATTTTATTAACCATCTTTTAATGAATGATATTTTCACATCAGTTTCATGAATACATGATTTAAACATATATAATTAAAATTGGTATATTTTAATTAAATATGTATTAATATCAAAAAGTTAGTTTATATTTGAACATGTTTTTATGACCCGTTTATTTCACATGCGTAACTTTTAAATTTGAGATTTGTGACAAATACCCATGGTTTTTTTTAACAAAACAAGGATTTAAAATTGGTAGTGAACCTTAATAGGCTCACGTATTTTCAAGTATAATTTCATATTTACCTAATATAAACCTTAAAATGTCATATTAACTCAACTTACAAAAAAATAACGCATAATATGCAATGATTTATATGCATGTTAGGGGAAATATTTAATTTTGATTTTTATATTGGTGAAATATGAAATTGCCCTTTTTTCAAAGAAAGGAAAGTAGGCAGGTTTTGATTTTGAATGGCCCTCACCACAATTTTGTCTCTCAATTCTTGGGGTTCACTAAAAATAAAATGTATAAAAATTGATTATTAACTTAATTAAAAAAAATTATTTATTTATTTTTTTTTCTCTCTTACATTAAATCAAAATCTAAATCTAAATCTAAATCTTAATCCAAACTCTGAAAACCACTTATAAACCAAACGGGCCTTAAATAATGTAAACAGAGCCCATAAGGCATTGTTTCAAATCCCAAACAAAAAATAAGTTTATTTCGAAAAAATAATTGTGTGCATTTAATTCCAGGTTATATAAGTCAGAAAACTTTATACTATAAAGAGTAAACTGCAAAATACATCCCTGTGGTTTACAGTTTTTGAGACCTTACATCCCTGTCATAAACTATTGGCTAGTTACATCCTTCGTTAGCCAAACGTTAGCCATTATACATCCCTGGTCACTAACTCCGTTAGTTTTCTTCGTTAAGTGCTAACTGGAGGGCTATTTTGGTCTTTTTACTCATACGAGAGATGTATTTTGCAGTCTACTCTTTTACATATAAGAGGGATGTATTTTGCAAAATACTTTTATACTTTACTTTTTTTTTTTTTTTTTTTTTTTTTTTAATTCTTATTATTATTATTATTATTATTATAAAAAATTCCAAAAATTTTATAAAAATTCCGAAAATTTTATAAAAAAAAAATTCAAAAATTTTATAAAAAATTCCGAAAATTTTATAAAAAAAATTATAAAAAATTCCGAAAATTTTATAAAAAAAATTATAAAAAATTCCGAAAATTTTATAAAAAAAATTCCAAAAATTTTATAAAAAATTCCGAAAATTTTATAAAAAAAATTCCAAAAATTTTATAAAAAAATTTATAAAAAATTCCTAAAATTTTATAAAAAAATTTATAAAAAATTCCGAAAATTTTATAAAAATTCCTAAAATTTTATTAAAAAAAGAATTTCAAAAATTTTATAAAAAATTCCGAAAATTTTAAATTCCGTCAAAAAGTATTTAAAAAAAGAAAAAAGATTGTTTTTAAATTCCGTTAAAAATTTGTTTTTTAAACTTTTTTCTTTTTTACGGAATTTTTTTATAAAAAATTTTCGACAAAAAAAAATCTTTTTTCTTTTTTTAAATACTTTTTGACGGAATTTAAAATTTTCGGAATTTTTTATAAAATTTTTGAAATTCTTTTTTTAATAAAATTTTCGGAATTTTTATAAAATTTTCGGAATTTTTTATAAATTTTTTTATAAAATTTTCGGGATTTTTTATAATTTTTTTTATAAAATTTTTGGAATTTATTTTATAAAATTTTCGGAATTTTTTATAAATTTTTTTATAAAATTTTCGGAATTTTTTATAAAATTTTTGGAGTTTTTTTTATAAAATTTTCGGAATTTTTTATAATTTTTTTTATAAAATTTTCGGAATTTTTTATAAAATTTTTGAATTTTTTTTTTTATAAAATTTTCGAAATTTTTATAAAATTTATGGAATTTTTTATAATAATAATAATAATAATAATAATAATAATAATAATAATAATAATAATAATAATAAGATGTCAGCAGATTTATATTTAACACGTGTCACCAAAGAGGCTGAATCCACCTTCTGCCTATCTGCTAGACAGATGGCCCTATGGAGATCGCAAATGGAAGACCATACTTCAGACTGGCTCAGAGTTGTCCCGATAGTTGGGCTGGGGCAGACTATGAATGCTATCGTCTAGGTGTTCCTCTTTTCTCCACTCAGATGCCGTGCTCTGCTTGTTCCAAGGTTTTTACGGGTGATATCTATGGGGATCATGTTGTATCATGCGCAGGTGCTATTGGCATTAAACATCGACATAACGTGGTGCGTGATACTCTCGCTAACATCTGTTCCCGGGTAGGGGTTTCGGCCCGCAAAGAAATTGATATCGGGCTCTGCGGAGAGAGGGACAAACACCTACGCCCAGCTGACTTGTTACTTTACTCATGGGAGAGAGGCTTTGATGTGTGTGTTGATCTTACTGGGTCATCGCCTTTGACGCAAACTGGCATGGCTGACTTTGTGGCAGGGCGGGCCGTGATTGAAGCTGCGCAGCGCAAACGCGTCAAATACGAAACCAAATGCGCTGATATTAGATATGGGTTCATCCCCTTCTCTTTCTCTTCTTTTGGTGAACTCGAGAAGGAGGCGGTGACCCTGCTGAAGCGAATCCGAAAGTTCTCGATCACTCAAGGCATTGGCGCGCGTGGTGCTAACTATATTTTTAGTAGGGTTTGTTTTGCTATTGCTAAAGGAGTGGGGGCCCAGTTAGTTTCTCGGCTCCCAACTAATTTCTTGTAATTCCCTATGTTTTTCTAATGAAGTGATGTTTTTAAAAAATAAAAATAAAAAAAATAATAAAAAATAATAATAATAATAATAATAAGAATTAAAAAAAATATATATATATATATAAAAGTATTTTGCAAAATACATCCCTCTTATATGTAAAAGAGTAGACTGCAAAATACATCCCTCGTATGAGTAAAAAGACCAAAATAGCCCTCCAGTTAGCACTTAACGAAGAAAACTAACGGAGTTAGTGACCAGGGATGTATAATGGCTAACGTTTGGCTAACGAAGGATGTAACTAGCCAATAGTTTATGACAGGGATGTAAGGTCTCAAAAACTGTAAACCACATGAATGTATTTTGCAGTTTACTCTACTATAAATAAACACTTACAAAAATCATTATATTATAAATTTAACAAAAATATATATATCACAATTTTGAAGAGATCTTCAACGATACGCGCAGGTGCACAAACTTAAAGATTAAAATAACCAAAAGACACTAATTCTTTTCATTACCAAAATCTACATTATGCGCATGTGCAAAAACCCATTTGTGTATACAATGATTAAAAAAAAGTAGCCAACCTTTTTTCTTCTTTTCCTTTTTAAGAACGGGTTTAATTAAAACACTAACAAGAAGCTAGAAACAAACAATTACAAAGAAAAAGCGAACTAAAATTTGAATTTCATCCTACACCTATAGAAAGAGTGAGCCATAATATCATCCAAAATACGAGATTTGCCTTTTGTTAGTGGTCCATTTTCTTTCCAATTTTTTACACTACTCTTTTTTTAAAACATATTCTTTGAAACTTTTGCAACCACTCTTTTTTTACAAAAGAACATTACTACGACGGTCACCATTAATAATGCATACCAGAAACTTCATATGAGAAAAACTCATAGTTGATATATTTTTTCCTTTTTTAGTCTCTTTAGATTTTTTAGTATGATCATGTCTTATTTTATACAAAATTTGAACAATCCATTAAAGTACAATTCTGATAAATGAAACCTGAAAAGTAGATTTTTTAGATAAGAAGTTGTAGATTTCGGATTGCAGCCACTTAGTCTAAAAATATAATAATAGCATTGTGGGGATGCATAAAGGAGAGGATGTACAAGACTTTTTGCTTGCACTTGTCTATGTGTCACTATATTACAATTCAGAAGTGGATGGGCAAAGTAGGGGGATGTGCAAGTTAATTTGCGCGCACATATGACGTGTCAATTTGTGAGGATGCTCAAGACTTTGTGCTTGCACTTGTCTATGTGTCACTATATCAACCATTCAGAAGTTAATTCAAAGTAGTGAGATGCACAAAGGAAGGTGTTGGGTTCACTCAGTACCCAAGTATCGTTAAACTAGGATTTGAATAGAAAATACCCTAAGTGTTAAATATCCGTGAATATCTACTAAGTCACTGAGTGAACAGTCACTTAGTGAGTCATCTTCAAGAAGTTCAGGACAAGCCTAAGAGAAAGACTTTATATTCAGTGAGGCGGAACTTAGTGAATGATACTTGAGCCATAGAAGAAGTTGGTGGGTTCAGTGAGTGATGACAATAACTCACTGAACCTCGTGTCTCCTCAACAACTATTAAGATTGAAGACTTAAAGACTAAAGACCTAGAGACTGAAGACTAAAGACTGAAGTAAAGGCGGGATAAGTTTGAAACGAATAAGGGGGTCCTTATCAAGCAAAGGTCAAACTTTCCTTTAAAGGCTAAAGAACAAAAGTAGTGTCATCACTGCTATTCAGAAAGCACCATTGTCCTATACCCAAAGTAGTCATTGTAACACATACAAAATACGCATGTATTTTGTCCAAACTAGCTTAGGTCATCTTTGTGTTATTCAATAACGGTTGTAAATCATTGTGTATAAATAGGACCATAAGTAGGAGTAGAAAGGTTGACAAGTTTGTGCACTTAATGCGTTGACATTGACAAACACCTTTCTCTCCTTCAAATACAACTAAATCCCTAAGAATAGCTCATTTGGTTTAAGCATATTTGTACTTAAGCTTAGCTTAAGTTTAGTGAGGAGAATTATCATACTTGTCATTCAATCCCAAGTGTTGTTCTGCAAATACTTGGGTATAATTCTTTGTTAATTGCAAATAGAATTAAACGTTGAAAAACTGTATCTCTTTACTTTACGTTCATCTTTTAACAAAGTATTTTTCATTACAGTGCTAAGTCATGGAGCTTGGATAGATTAACTTTGTAGTTAATTCTAACCAAGTTAACGGGAACAACAAGTGGTATTGGTTTGTAAAACTTTTTAATTATAGAGTCTCAAAGTTTTTAAAATCAATATCCTACCATGGCTGATAGTGATGTGCCCTAACTAGTCGACAAAAAGGGAGGAAGCTATTCAGCTGTTGCTCCTTGACTTGCGGTTGGAAAATTCAATAAGTGGAAAAAACGCATGTTTTGCTACTTAACTAGAATTGAACCATACTACATTAAATGTATTAATGATGGTCTATTTGTCCTTAAGACTGCTGAACGTTTACCCAAGCCTGAAGCCCAATGGACTCCTGATGAGAGAAAGGTGGTCAATCAGGATCAACGCCTCAAAAGCATCGATATATCGTGTCTCCCTAATGATATAATGGAATCAGTCATTAACTGTAAAACAACCAAATAAATTTGGATTGACTTGGTTCAGCTTTGAGGTTCGCTAAGATACCAAGAAAAACAGGATAATGGACCTGAAACTTGAGTATAACACTTTCAGATCCAAAGATTCTGAAAGTCTCTCAGAGACCTATACCTGTTATAAGACATTGCTCAATTAGTTGTCCAATGATGGTGCCACCCTGTACAAGAATGAAATTCATGTTGGCTTTGTCAACAGTCTTCCTGAGAAGTGGTTAAGCTTCTCTCAAGGTATTAGAAATGCTAATCACATTCAAAATCTTGAGCTCCTAAAATCTATGGGAAGTTTGTCTGTGAAGACAACTTGATCTATAGGAGATACCCTGATCCGAAAAAGGCTCAAGAGACCAAAAAGGCCTTGGCCATTGCACCCATATCAATTGCATTCTTTTTTAATGGTGTTGTGCAAGATTTCAAGAAAATGATGAGGCTGATGAGAGAACTAGTGAGGAATACTTAAATGATTTGCAAGTTGAATTTCAAGAAAGGGCACTTCTTGCAAACTCAAAACGTTTTATCAAAAGAAACAAGTCAAACTTTTCTGGTTCTAAAGCAAATGATAGCACTGAATTTATTTATTTTTGAATGTGAAAAAAGGGTCATTTTGCAAAAGACTATTTCTCAAAAACTACCTCAGAACTATCATATAAGTTTTTAGGAAACAATTCTTCAGGAACTAGTAAGTTTCAACCAAAAATGCTTCAGTCTTCTCAATATTTTCAAAACAAACTAATCAAAAGAATCAAAACGATTTTAAAGCTAAGTATAGAAAAGCTAAAGCTAAACTTGCACTCCTTAAGGCAGCACCATCTACTCTTCAGGCTACACGGACCTCTAAACTTTCTTAGGAAAAGAATAAAGGGCTTGTAGCTGAAACCTTCGATTGGGATGAGGAAGATGTCTCCTCAAATGATGAAGTATGAGTCAGTGCACTTATGGCCCTTGTAGAGGGTGAAAAGTTGACTGTTGGAAAAAGTCATGCAAGGAATGGAGAATGGGTCAACATCACCATGAGAAAGATAAATATCTTACTATCTATGGATGGTGATTCTGATTGGCAATCTTATTTGAGTTACATTAATGTGGATCTTAAGTTTGTTGAAGAGCAAAGATTAAATCTGTTTTCAAAATATAATAAACTTACTTTTGAATTGAATAAGTGTAGAGATGCACTTCTTGCTTTATAACAAGCTAAACTTGAAGTTGTCACACTTCAAATTCAAAATACTGAACTTGTGAAACAAAATCATGCTCTTCAAGAAGAACTTAAGAAAGAAAAGATCATTATTGAAAGTTGGACAACTAAGAATCCTAGAGCTATGAGTCTGTCCACAATCTTATTCCTAACACTAAGAAGAGTGTACTGGGAGAAGATCAACTCACTGAGTCCACAAGTAACGATCAAAGTTAAAAAGCTTTCACTCCTGCTGGCATTTCCTTTAAACAAGAATTAAAACCAAAGTCCAGTTACTGGGTTGAGAGAGTCAACCCAGACAGTAAGATGCCTAACTTTAACACTAGAAAAATCTTGGAACCTGAAAGTCAGGCTATCAAAGAAATGCTTAGACTCACTGATGAGACAGTCACACTGAGTCTATCAATGAGTCTAAATAAGAAACCCACACACCTTTACCTCTACTGAAAGTACCTCGAGAAGCCTCACCCAGTTCAGACCTTACACCTTTAGCCTATTCCCAACACTCTCCAAAAGAGAGATCAGGACTAGGAGAAACCATCCTGAAAAGACCTTCCACTAACCAAAACAAATAAGACTTTGTTCTTACTGAATCTTCCAAACCTTCGATCCCTACTAAAGAAAGGACCAATGACACTGATTCTAAAGTTAATCAGTTGGCTGAACTTGTTAGGAAGCTGAGTGAGAAAATAGAATCTTATGAAAAGCCTCCTCAATCAAATATTAAGGATTCCAAACCAACTTCCTCATGCAATACCAAATCTAAAACAACACCAAAACCCACAATGAGATGTGAACTATGAAATTACACAAATCACTCAACTGGTGATTGTTATAGGATTCTGTTTTGCATGATTTGCAAAAAAGAAGATCACAGAACCTCAGATCACAAATCTCACATTGCATCCATAAGTGCACAAGCAAACTACAAGACTTAACCCTTTCAGTATGCTTCTTCTTTTAAGCAAGCACTTAGACAAAAGGTTAATCCATTTCCACCCTATACACATTGTGGATTCAATTACCATCATATTGATGAATGTATAATGTATCCCTGTTGTGATATTTGTGGTGACCCAACACATGAGATCTCAGGACATGACATGATTATCCATGCCAGAAGAGGATTTGCCACTGAATCCTCTCAGTCAAATGAGTCATCTTCTACCTCCAAATGCAAAGCATGTGGAAGCACTATCCACTCAACCACTGACCATGAATCTGTTGAAAGATTTAAAAGACCTACAAAGCCAAACCCAACAGAAAGTGGTTTACAAGAAAAACTAACTCAATTTACTATTTGTGTAGAGACATACCAGGGAGCCTGTTTGGCATCTAGACATTGGATGTTCAAGGAGTATGACTTGTGTGAAAGAATATCTGCGTGAATATGTAGAAGAGCCAGGACCAAAGGTAGTATTTGCTGATAATTCATCATGTACCACTGAAGGTTATGGTTCAATAAACTGTAGTGGAATAGTTTTTACTAGAATTGCTTATGTAAATGGTCTTAAGTACAATATGATAAGTGACAGTCAACTATGTGATGCTAAGTACATAGTTCAATTTGATGATAGCAAAGGCACAATCTTTAATGCTAACAAAGAAATTGTTCTTATAGCCCCTAGAAGAGAGGATATTTATGTATTGGACATGTCAACACTGACTCAAAATGGAACTTGTCTATTTTCTAAAGCCACTGAAACTATGAATTAGCTTTGCCACAAAAGACTCAAATTTAAACTTCAAAAACATAAACAACCTTGCCAAACAAAACAAAGTCCTTGGCCTACCATCTCTTGTGTTTTCAAAGGAAAAACGTTGCTCTGCTTGTGAAAAAAGAAAACATCACAGAGCATCCTTCAGAACAAAACAAAAATTTTCTATAAGAAGTTGCCTTCATCTACTTTATATGGATCTCTTTGGACATGTCATTCCAATGTCCATCCATCATGAGAAGTATACCCTAGTCATAGTTGATGAATACTCAAAATACACTTTGGTTCACTTTCTCACAAAAAAGAGTCAGACTGCTGAAATCATTATGTCTTTTGTCAGAAATATTGAAAACCAAAATGACATCAAAGTCAAATAAATAAGGACTGACAATGGGTCTGAATTCAAAAGTCAGGACCTTAAGTGTTTTTGTGATGTGAAAGGAATATCTCAAAACTTCTCTTCTTCTTACACTCCTGGACAAAATGGAGTTGCTGAAAGGAAGAACAAGACACTCATTGAAGCTGCAAGAACAATGCTGAATGGTTCAGTACTCTCTAAGCACTTCTGGACTGAAGCAGTAAAAACTGCCTATTATACACAAAACATGTCCATCATTGTCAAGAGACATAACAAAACACCCTATGAGATTTTCAAAGGAAGAATCCCTAACATCAGTTATTTTCATGTGTTTGGGTGTCTTGTGTTTATTCATAATCACAAGGATCACCTAGGAAATTTGATACTAAGGCAGATGATGGATACTTCCTTGAATATTCTCTTCTCTCTAAAGCCTTCAGGGTCTTTAATACAAGGAGACAACATACTGAGGAAACCTTCCATGTCACCTTTGATGAGAGCACTGATGCAATCAGGTTTTCTAATACCTCCGTTGAGGAAATTGAGATTGATGACTCATCAAAGTATCCACCTGATGAATATCATTTTGATACTAACCCCTTCATACAATATCAAGCTGATGCAAACTTCTCCTAATACATCATCCCTCATAACCTTCCTCAAACAACCATCAAGGAATAAATTGATGTAAATCAAGTCCCTGATAGGGATACTCACCCTGAACAACGTGTTTAGGAAACTGAGAGTAGTGTTCAAACAGAACACCCTGATGAACCTCAAGTTACAGTTACTGAGACTAATCTCCCTGAAGTTCAACTCTCCTCTCAGACCCCTACTTGTCATGATCCATATCGTAGACCTCAAGATATATGGAAAAAATCTTAGGACATTGAGCTTGTAAACATCATTGGAGAACCCACTGAAGGCATGTTTACCAGAAGCATGGCTGCAAAACTAACTGCAACATCAGCCAATGAATGTCTGTTTGTTGATTTTATCTTTGATGTTGAACCAAAATCTGTCAAAGAAGCCCTGAAATACCCAAGTTGGGTACAAGCCATGCAAGCTGAACTAGAATAATTTTACAGAAATAAAGTCATGATTTTAGTCAAATGTCCAAAAGATGTTCTAGTCATTGGCATGAAATGGATCTTTAAGAACAAAACTGATGAAAATGGAATAGTCATTAAGAACAAAGCTATACTTGTTGCATAAGGATACAATCAACAAGAAGGAATTAACTATGAAGAAACATTTGCTCCTGTTGCTAGAATGGAAACCATCAGGATGTTCCTTGCGTATGCAACCTACATGAACTTCAAAGTATACCAATGGATGTCAAGAGTGCATTCCTCAATGTTAAACTTAAGGAAGAAGTTTATGTTCAACAACCCCCTGGATTTGAAAGTAGTGAGTTCCCTAACCATGTGTGTAAGCTTGACAAAGCTCTCTATGGACTAAAGCAAGCTCCAAGAGCATGGTATGAAACTCTCTCAGCCTTTCTTATTCATAACAAATTTGTCTGATGAAAGATAGACAATAATCTATTTATCTATAGGTATAAAGGAGATGGGATAATAGTCCAATTGTATGTTGATGACATCACATTTGGCTCAACAAATTACAAACTTTGTAAACAGTTTGAGAAACTGATGATAGAGGAATTTGAAATGAGTGTGATGGGAGAACTCACATACTTCCTTGGACTTTAAATCAAAAAAACTGATAAATGAGTCTCCATCATTCAAGAGAAGTATATTAGAAATCTCCTAAAGAAATATGAGATCTCTAATTGTTCTTCAGTGAAACACCCATGGTTCCTCCAAATAACTTAGGGCCCGACCTTACAGGAAAATCAGTGAATGAAACATTATTCAAAGGTGTAATAGGCTCACTGATGTACCTCACTGCCTAAAGGCCTGACATTTTATTTGCAGTCTGCATGTGTGCAAGATATCAGTCTGATCCAAGAGAGTATTATCTCACTGCAGCCAAAAGAATCCTCAGGTACTTAAAAGGTACTCCAAATCTTGGGCTCTACTATCCTAAGTGTTCAGGCTTTGACCTCAAATGGTACTCAAACTTAGACTATGCATGCTGCAACATGGAAAGAAAAAGCACATCAGGCTCCTGCCAATTTCTTAGAGGCAAACTATTCTGTTAGAGCACCAAGAAGCAACAATCAGTGGTTATGTCCTCTGGTGAGGCTGAATATGTAGTTGCTACTAATTGTTATGCAAATGTACTCTGGATGAAAAGTCAACTCATTGACTATGACATCCATTACAAGATGGTTCCCATCTTCTATGACAACACAAGTCGCTATCTCTAACAATCCATTACTCCATCAAAGAACCAAACACATTGATATCAGATATCATTTCATCAGAGACCACATTATGAAAGGAGACATTGTATTACACTTCATCCCCAATGAGTATCAACTTGCTGATATGTTCATAAAACCATTGGATGAACCCATTTTCACAAGACTGAAAGCAGAATTGGGCATGCTGGATATTGATAGTCAGGCCACTGGTTGAATATATTCAACACCGTGTATATAGTCCTCCACTGAATAAATAAGAGTCCATGAGAAAAAAATATCTCTCAATGAGTTAACTGCATCAATTGACCTCACTGAATAACCTACCCAAACATCCTACACTGAATGAAATATCATTCAGAGGCTCATGTCACTGACAAAAGACATTTAATTGTGAAACTAAATGCTCTGAGTATTTAGTTACTAAATGTCTTAGGTTGCTAACTAAACATACTAAATAAAATAATATATGTTCTTCTTGCCTAACTGACATACCTACTTGGTATTAAATGCCTACACTCACAAAAAAATATCTAAAGGATATTTTATGTGGTGCTGTCACCACTGTAAAAGTATTGTTACAGTGTTGCGTAATTGTTCACCTTGACAGTCACGAAAAACGCGGGTAAATGAAGTTGTGGCATTAAATGCGGATGTCAAACGAATCATTCGAAACAATTTCAAAAAACTTTTGACATTCCAAAACAACCATTCACCAGTACTATAAATACACTCCTCAAAAAACACAAAACACACACACACACAAAACTTTTAAAGAAACACTGCTAAAATTTCTTTCATAGCAAAGTTGTGTGTATCTCCCAAAATACTTTTCAAAAATCATTTTATTGGTCAAGAAGATTGATAACATCAAATTAGCCTGATATTTTATATATCAAATTCCCGTGTTTATGGCCTAATTTATATTAATATGGTTCTTAATTCGTTCACAATTGCATTTCAGGATAAATGAGGCGTTGGAGCGGAAAAGATGTGAGAAAATGCCAAGAATTATATTTTGAAGACAAGTTACGGCGTAAGTGGTACTTTTAATTACGCCATAACCCACAGTACGAAGGCCTGAGTATTTTGTGTGAAGATTACGCCGTAACTCGTTACTAATATTACGGCGTAAGTATGATGCTTTGAAGGATACGGCGTAACCAATTCTTTTGGTTACGTCGTAATTATTATTTTGAAGGTTATGGCGTAACATTAATTTAGTTATGTCGTAGAGGCAATCAAGGAATGGATAAGTATACGTGGACGAAGAATTACGGTGTAACCCGATGATTTAGCTACTCAAAAATATTACTACATACGAAGTTTGGTGCTCAATTAACATATTTTAATGTTGGTCTCCATCAATGGAATGAAGAAACTCAAGGGCCTAAGTTGCAATATTGCTATTTTGAAAAGCTGAAGAGGTTAGGCCCTAACCCTAAAACTAGTTACGCCCTAACTATAGTTACAGAGTAACTTTAAAACTAGTTACGCCCTAACTATAGTTACGCAGTAACCTTAAAATTAGTTACGCCGTAACTATATCTCGGCCTATAAATACAGCCCTAAGCATCTCTCTTCACCCCTCTCCTAGGGGTCGATTAGGGCACCACTCCAGGGCAATTTCCAGCAGTCCAAAGCCATTTCCCAAGGAAGAATTCACCTTCAATCATCATCATTATTAGCTTTTCATCAAGTAATTTGTATCAAACACTATGTTTAATTATATTCATGTTTTATTCATTATTGTTGGATTAATTTACTATATGTTTGGCTAAACACCTCTGGTGCTAGCCTAGTTATGATTCCTTAATTGTTTTGTTGATGTTTACATTTCTTTCATATAATTGTTTCTAGTGTATGCATGCATAGTTTGTTGGTAGCTACCCTTGTTTCGGTCATTTTGAATGGCGGTAGTGGCTAGTTACTTAGGAGATATGACCAACTGACCCTAAGTAGGTAGACTGAGTGGGAAGGGTAAGAATTGACCAATTGACGACCCTTCTTCGCTTGTGCGATTTGACCAACTGATCACCTACCGTTTGAATGAACTTAAGAAGTCAGGGATGAGTGTTTAAGATGCTAGCGCCCTGGCACTCATTATTACAAATCTTGCATGTAGTGGTACTTAATGACTTGGCTTAGGGGACTAAGAACAACTGGACTTTTGACGGGTCACCTGACATCTCCAGTGGAACCCTTTGCTGATAGGTTAGGACGAACTGACCAAATGCTATCCTAGCGACTTTTACCCCCACTTGAAGTAATTGGAAGTAATTAAACGTAAGCTTAGCTTGATAGGATGAATAACTAGGTTAGTACACTTCTCCCTTATTGATCACAACCCTCGCCTTTATTTGCTTTCTTGATTGTCTTTAGTAGTTAATTAGTTATTTCAACCTCTAAACCAATTAAAATCTGTGACACCTAGACTTAGTTAAAATCCACTCACATAGCTCTTGGGACGACCTCGGTTTTACCGAATACTACACTACACACGACCGGGTACACTGCCCGTTAGTGCATTAGGGTAGACCATAGGTATAACGAGACAATATAAATATTAAAACCTGGCCAGTAAAACCTGCATCAAGTTTTTGACGCCGCTGCCGAGGAGCTAATTTAGGATTTTAATTTAAGTTTTTCTTTTCTTTCTCCTATTCTGTTGTTTTCTTTGTTTCTTGAGTGCATTTCAGGTAATCATGGAAATTGAGCCAGATTTTGATAATATGACATTGGAAGAATACTGGGAGTACGAGAGCGAAAAGGATAGAAAAGTTTTGAGGAATTGTCAATCTTGGAGAACTTCTACGAGATCGCCTTCCCTAGAGCATTTCTTTCAATCTTCTCAACCATATACCTCAAGAGTATAATGAATTGGACATGGATAACATGACCATTCATGAATATGAATTATACACAGCTAACCGATGTCGGGAGAAGAACATCTGGAATAATCACACTCATAGTTTCACATCCAATTTTGGTGATTATTCATATAACACTCCTGATCCTGAACCTGAAGATAGAGAGTTGATGATTGCAAGAGCGTTGGATGATTTGTTCAGAATTGGAGCTGAAAACCTTCAACGCATGAAACGAGAGGAGACTCATGATGAGTCTATTAATGAACAATTCGGGTATGTGAACCTTGAAAGTAAGGACCTTCTTAACTCTCCTATTTATCCTATTTCTAATATTTTTGCTAGTGTTTGTAAACAGGATACAGATAATGTCGATATCGACACTACCAAGGAGGAAGAAGAGGTGGAGGAGGAACGTGACGAATGGAACTTATATGACATGTGGGATATCACGGTTGAGGATGTTGAAAGGCTTAGGAAAATTCTAACACCTCCCACGCATGATGAACCTATCCTAAAGCTGGTAATGCAACCCTTGACATCACATATCACACCTTCCGACGATTGTTTTGTAGCACCAGCTACCGACCCAGTTTTGGACGAGCCTTTAAAGGAATTCGAAGATGAGTTTTTGGATATTTCCGTGGTTGACGGAGAAGCCGAATGCGACCCTGCTAAAGATGTGAAGGAGCTCAGAAACTATTTTCTAAAGATCCTTCATCATGTTCTATGGACAAAATGATACACATGGCAGTTGATGAAACGAATATGGTGTTGAAGCCAGTTAGTCAACAACAACACGGAACGAGCCAACCATCAAATCCGTCAATAACTTTAGGTATGGTAAGAAGGGAAATGATCTCCTTTAAGGTATGATCATAATTCATCATTTCCCCATCCTATAGCAAATTCACACCCTCATGGTATTTATTGCTATTTTCACCCACACTTAATTTCAAGTGAGGGGATGAACACCCTTTTACGTAGTAAATAAGGGTGGAGTCCAGCTCGTGACTCGAACAAAAACAAGCGCTTCGTGGGAGGCACCCCATGCCTATCTTTTCTTTTTCATTTTGTTAGTATAGTTGGCTTTTGTGTTTTAAACCATTTTTGCAGGAATCAGAGAAGATTGTGTGGAAAACTATAAGGGGGGATTGAATAGTTTTGCCGATTTTAAGTTAGTTTAAAAAACTTTTAGATTCGATGTTATGTGAAATCGTATGAATGAGGAGATAGTATAGATCTATGAGTAGTGCAAGCAAAGTATGTAAAGTAAATGATAGAAAAGACACAACCGATTTACAGTGGTTCGGTTAAAAGGACACCTTCCTTGCCCTAATCCACTCCCCAAGTCACCTAATAGAGAGTTCAAGCACTATGTCAACAAACTCCTTCAACTTGGCGGAGAAGCCTTCACAACGTTGCTTACACCTTTTTCCAGTACAAAGCTAAATACCGAGTCCGTAACACGGAGGACCAAACCAACACTACTATAACATAACAAATATGTGAAATATGAAATACAAGATCTTCGCTACAGAAATCTTGAGGAGGAACAAATCAATCAAGGACCCCTTGCTTGGATGACTTGTAGAATTCTCGTGATCTCGCCTTAGAGAAGGACCTATATGAGAATCACAATAGAAGAAAGAAGAACAACTCTCTAGATCAAGTGATCTTTTGTTAGAAGAGTGTAAGAATATATGAGAGAGTTTATAAGAAGAGGGGTGAGTAAAAATGAAGAAATGGCTCTCTATTTATAGGCAAATTTTTGCCACTGTTGCACGGATTCCTTGCTTGAGGGATCCGTCTAGTATAACTCCAAGGATCCGTGAGACGCTCCTCTTTGCCCATGGATTTTTGGGTTATGGGTCATGGGTTATGGTTTGAACCATGGGTAACTAAGTAGATACAATGTATCTAATAGATGCAATGCATCTAGTCAAATGGGTTAACTCCATTGGTTATGGATATGATCCATGGGTATGGGTCATGGGTTGTGGTTTTTACCCATCCTAATAAACTATTACAACAAATAAATTATTACAACAATTTGTATTAAATGACCATATGTAGATGCTTTACAAAAATAACATGTATCCTTATAGTTTTACTTATGATAACATTATATTTGTTATCAACAAAACACAAAGAGATCGCTAAATATTAATAAACGTTTTTACGGTTTATTTGTATTAACAATCTCCCCTTTTTTTGTTGATGACAAAACATAATGCTATGGTGAGTAAAACTTAAGATTAGATGTATATTTTGAAAGCATAAGTTTTACTTCTTCTCCCCTTTTTTGTCAAAACAAAAAGTGACCCTAATGAAGAAATAAAAATTTGAAAAAATAGTCCACGAATCTCTAACTCCCCCTTGACGGTAGCTCCCCCTAGAATAGGGCGTCAAGTGAGAAAATAAAATTACCTACAAAGAAAAGGTTAGTAGTAACATGTATAAATAATCTTGTGATTGACGAGAATCAAGATTGGGAGCCAAGGTATGTAAACAAAGCCTTGTAATAAAATAACAAAGTGTAGTGGTATTTATGCCACATACAAGCATGTAAAACTAAGAACAAGAATTGTTCTAAAAATGACTCAAAAGAGAAAATACTAAAAATAATAAAATGATTCCTTCCATGCTTGCATAAGGTTATGGTTGGAAGTTTTGGTGAGTAATGATGTTGATGCGATCAAGGATGAGGTTAAGTATGACTCGCATTTCTTCCCTAATTTCTATTGCAAGATCCCTAGTGGATTGGTAATGTTCACAATGTAAGTGATGTGGGTAATGTGTACGGAAATTTTTCGGGTTAGTTTGATGTGTGAGATGCGTAAGTTGTGGTGGAAAAGTTGGAAAATACGGATCAAAGTCCGGAATGTTTAGAAGTGGTGGTGGAAAAGAACCTAGATGTTCTTGTAACACAATGGGAGCTAAAGGTGGTGAGGTTTCAAGATCTTTGAAGATTGTGTTTGGAGATGTGGGAGGTGTTCAAAAGACTAGTTCTTTTTGGTTGGTTTGTTGAGATCTTGTTAGAGTCTTAAGGAGTTCCAAAAGAGTGACCTTAGGTGGGGATTTGATGGGTGATGAAGTTGGTGTACTTGTTGGAGATGAAGGAGGTGCTATGATTGAAGCATTTTGTGGTGAATGAGTGGTTGGTGATGAACCATTTGATGATGGTTTTGCTAAGCAACAAGGCCGGATGCTAATCCGTGCGGTTTTTTTAGATTTGGGTGGTGGTACTTTGGAAGGTGGGAGGACAAAGTTTTGGATTTCTTAAAAGGGATTGTTTGCACTAGGTGATTCATCAATGTTGGAAGATCTTTTGGATGACATGATGATGTTTGTTTGTGAGGTTGAGAGTGATGAATATGCAAGCATTTTGGGATATTCTTATAAAAATTGTGTTAGTTTCTTTTAACACTTTTTGTTTCGACAAAAAGGGGGAGAAGAAAATAAAAACTACAAATTCAAACTTCTACGAATTTTAGCTTTTCCTTAAAATAATTTTATGTTTTGTCATCAACAAAAAGGGGGAGATTGTTAATACAAATAAGCCGTTAAAACGTTTATTTATATTTTACGATCTTCTAATGTTTTGTCGATAACAAACGTAAAATCATTTTAACGAAACAAATAGAATACGTAAATAGTTTGAGTTAATAGTTTCCTAACACACTTACGTTTTCACATAAAATACTAAAACAAGTATAAGTGATTTTATGATTTAAATACATATGTACAACAACTAGTGTTTACATATTGGGTTAGCATATACTTAAACTAAGTATACTAAAATGGGTAAAAACAAGTATATACTAAATGGGTAAAAACTAGCAAATGGTATTGACCCATAACCCATGGTTTTATATATACCACTTAACCAAGTTCATTGTATCTAGAAAGAAAACCATGGATCAACCCATAACCCATGACCCATAACCAAAAATACCCATGGGTAAAGAGGAGCGTTCCACGGATCCCTGGCTTTGTGCTAGCCGGATCCCAAGTGGAAGGGATCCGTGGGATCCGGGGAAACAGTAGAGAATTTTCTTTATAAATAGAGAGCCATTTCTTCCTTTCTATTCATCACTTCACACACATACTTCCCTCTAGTATTCTAACCCTCTAACCTCATATCCAAGTGATCTATGTAGTTTGTCTTTTGTTTTCGTGTGATCTTCTAGGTTCCTCTTAAAGGAAAGATCACCACTTCTTGAAGACGTGCAAGCTCAAGTCCATGAGTTGCCATGCTTCGTCATCATCAAGACAACGAAGGTTCTCTTGTTGATAGTTCTACCTTTCTCCATAGATGTTGGGTTGAAGGCATTAGTGAAGGATGCCGAAAGTGTCAAGACGAAAGCATTAGTGAAAGATGCTTATCGTTCGTATCAAGAGCATTAGTGAAGGATGCCGAAAGTGTCAAGACGAAAGCATTAGTGAAAGATGCTTATCGTTCGTACCAAGAGCATTAGTGAAGGATGCCGAAAGTGTCAAGACGAAAGCATTAGTGAAAGATGCTTATCGTTTGTGTCAAGAGCATTAGTGAAGAATGCTATAAGTGTCAAGACGAAGGCATTAGTGAAGGGTGCCCAGCGTTGTGTCAAAGGAATTAGTGAAGGATGCCGAAGAATCGAATCATGTAGCATTTGGGAAGAATTCCTAGGTCGTATAATCGATGAGGTGCATCGTTATACATATAAGTATTTGGTTGTTTGTTTCCAAGGATGGTGATATCCTTGATGAAGGTGTAACAAGGAATTGATCTCCTTGATATTAGGTGTTGTGTTGTGAAGGGTAGTAGTTCCTCCATAGTAATGGAACTAGGTGCTTAGCCTAGTACCTAATAAAGGGTAGGCGACGTTGTGATAGGATTAGTTCTCCTAAGGTGTGAAAGAACTCGGTGGTTAGCCTAGCACCGTATAAAGGGTAGGCGACGTTGTGTTAGGTGTGGTTCGCCTTGGTGTGAAAGAACTCGGTATTTAGCTTTGTACCGGAAAAAGGTTAAGCGACGTTGTGAAGGCTTCTCCGCCATAAGGAGATTTGGTGTAGTGCTTACGAACTCTCGAGTAGGTGACTCGGGGAGTGGAGTAGGGCAAGGAAGGTGTCCTTGTAGCCGAACCACTATAAATAACTTGTGTCGTGGTGATGTGCTTCTTACTCTTTATCTTTAATTACACGTTTATATATCTATCTATCAACGTCCAACATAAACAACCAAATAGATTGACATAAGTCGATCTAAATGTTTAAAAAGGAAGTTTTAAATTGGTAAAACTATTCAACCCCCCCCTTCTAGTTTTCCACAATTGGCATCAGAGCTTCGTTACCAAGTTCCTTAAAGTATATTGTACTTTAAAGACTTGATACGATCCGTGTATGTTTGAAAACTACAAAGAAGGATTTTTTTTAAGTCATGTTTTCTTTTAAATCATCCTGTTGGACATTGATAGATGATTCTAACAATTTTTGTTCTCAAGAAATCTTCATGCTAGAATCTCTCCAAAATATTCATTCAAAGAATAATGAAGTCAACATTCAAGGAAGGATCTAAAAAGTAATCACAACTTACGTACAAGTACAAAGGATTACCTTAAAAGCTCATGAAGTATTTTTGGTATTATGCCAAACCAAGAAGCATAGAGGTATGTTTTACTTTTCATTAGATAGGTTACATGAGCTCAATTTATTTCATAAGTTCTCTTTGTTTATTAATCACTAACGTCGTTAGAAGTCTCTCTCGTCACTTTTCCGTCTTTTTTTTATCATCGGGAATAGTATTCCTTTTGACTCGTCAAACTAACGCCGTCATCACATATGAACCCTCGATATGTGATTCATCAAAAGCCGTCATCCAAAAACAATCTTCATCCAATACCTCCGAACTATTTTTTTTGTAAGCTATTCTATAAGCCTACTACAAAAATAATGCCAAACAACTCCTTTTCTGTCCACAATAGCCGGATCCCTCTAGTTGTACTAGCCGGATCCCAAATACAAAGGATCCGGGGGAACCGTGGAACAGAATTCAGCTATACGCTTTCAAAAAATCACCACTGATTGTTTTTTCCCTCTATTCACACAACACAAAAACGACCAAGCTACAGATTTCATCCTCATTGCCTTCCATACTCTCAAGTATTCCTTCCTAGAACACCATTGACCAACCATGCCCAAAGCCACTCAACAAGATCATCATGACACCGTCCATTACCTTACTCACTACTATCGTAAAAGGGGATTGACCAAAACCGACCGTAAAATATTCAAAAGCCTTGTAAAACGACTTATCCACGAAGGTCGTGTAGTCAAGGAATGTTTCCTTGAAGATACCGACATTCATCAAGTTTTCTCGACAATCAATTTTGATTGTCTCCTTGACATAGACGAACAAATTTGTCCGGTCTTCATTTTTGAATTTTACAAAAGCTTTAGGATCATTAGAAACACCGACAATAGCATCTCAATCGCCTTCATCATCAACAAACAAAACTTTATTTTTCCTCTCAACACCTTTGCTCAAATTCTTCGCATTCCTTGTGAAGGAATTTGTATGTACTCTCAAGATTGGGCAATTAACGCTCAAAACCATGCACTTGATCCTAAGCCTCTCTATAACACTCCTCTCGACGATCCTGAAACCATTAGAGATACTATCTTCAAAGTTAGGACCGACCAATCTCGTTATGACCGTAACAAAAAGCTTATTCACCGTGATCCCTTTAAAATGGAACTTTTCGAAATGCATCCCATGTTTAGAAAATGGGAAGAAATCCTTAGGGAAAATGTCATTAGCCTAGTTGGAAACAAAGATCATCCAAACGCATGTCTTGTGCAAATGATCTATTGTCTTACCCACCAAAGGCCATTTAATCTTGCCTATTACATGGTAAGGAGAATGGTTGGGGTATTCAAAGCTTCCAACATGGTACTTCCATATGGTATGCTCCTAACACGACTTTGTAAGTATGTTGGTACATTGCAACCATCTCCTATTAACGATGATCATTACCTTTCCGATCACGTCATGGTACCTCTTATCAAACAACGCTCTAAACGGTTCATGGTTAATGGAGAGAAACCTGAAGCTCTCTTGGACTCCTCGGCCGGTGAAGAAGAAGATGAAGATGAGGAAGATGTCGACCCCGTAGCCAACATCAAATTAGAAATCCTTGAATACCACGAACAACTTCCAACCATTCCAAACGAGACCGCGGAATTTAAACAATTGAGGGGTATGATTCAAAACCTCGCTTACAACCTCACTAAGCCGTAAAAAAGGAAAAGAAATGATTGACGAAAAAGACAATAGGATTTTGCTTATTTTCGTTTATTTTATGTTTGGATGATTACGTGTTAGTTATTTTGGTTTATGGAAATTTGGATATTGTTACTTTATCATACTTTTATAAGTGGTGTTTTGTGATGACATGCTTGTTCCTATTGCTTTACTTGTTGATTTATTAGTGTGCAAAATCTGCACCTCATTTCTGTGTAGATTCTGATCTGCAGATGCCGGATCCCAAGGATTAGCCTATCCGGATCCCTTCCTTGAGGGAACCGTGGGATCCGTGACATCAGATCAGCAATTCAGCATCTCTTGCATCAAGATAACTTTCTAGAAAACATCTCATTAGCTAAGCATATGTTTTTAGAATCCAACTAGAACCTTTTCAAGGATGAGAAAGGCTTAGAATCACTAAAGGCTTACTTAAAATCTTAGTCAAAATGCCTCTTGATTTATCAACACATCAAAACTTACCACATTTCCGCCTCAATAACCCACAAAATGTTTCTCATCTTTCAAAACACTTAAGTGGACAAATTAAACAATTTTAGGAAATTGTTTCCAACCATTTTTATCTCAATGTGATACAAAAATTAGCTTTTTTAATTCTTGTGATGTGTTAAGATTTTTTCAAATTTTACCTCATGCTTAAATCTGATCACTAGGATCATTTATTATGACTTAACACCACAAAACTCTTAGTGTTATCCTTGGACATTCATTGGTAGTCATCTTGTCCCATCTCCTTTCAATAAGAAACTATCATTTGCTTATTACCTTTGATCATTCAAGTATCCTCTCATCCTAAAATACTTAGGAGAACTGAAACACTCAAAATAAGATAGGCTTTAGCTCCTAGAAACCTCATTTCAAACCTGTCCTAACTGCTGAGAGCTGGATCCCTAGGAATAGCTTAGCCGGATCCCTCCAAGGAGGGAACCGTGGGATCCGGGTGACAGTCTGTGTCAAACATTGCTAAAACAATCATTTCAACTCATCTTCCTAACTCAAACACTCCATCTCATCTTAAATGAGTTCCTAGATCAGTGAAACTCTGAACCTCAACTTTGTGCATGTTAATCATCACATCTCCAAGAACATTAGTGGATTAAGTCTTAACGCTCTGTTCCTTAGTTTAGATAGGAAAGAAGAGAAGGTGTAAAGGGTAAAAGGGGCCTAAACAGAAGAGGAAAGAAGTGATAATACATTTTTTTTGTGTTCCCGAGTTGGAACGAAAGGAAATAGAAATATAATTTTTTTGTGTTCCCGAGTCGGAAAGAAAGGAAAAGAAAGTTAGTAATTTTACTATTATACCCTCACTTGAAATATAAAAATCAAATACAAACACACAACAATGAGTATGAGTTACTCAATAGTATTTTGCTAGTCAAGTAAGACTTAGCTTTTGCCAAGCCCAACAAACAAAGCAACGTAAGAATTTCAACACCTCATGCTCCATGTGTAGACATAATTAACTAAGCATGAATTTCAAACTCATGCTCCAATTTCATCTACCTTATTATTGGCTCCATCACAGTGGTTTTTTATATACTCCGTTCTTATTTTAAAGGCTCTATCAATGGCTTCATATATCACAATGGTTTATTGAATTTCTTTATGAACATTGATTGTTGGTTTTTTTTAATGGCTCCATGACAGTTAATGGCTTCATCACTTGTTTTTTTGCTAAATAATTACAGTAGTATACTACAATAAATTAATAGAAAAATTTACCACAACTTTAGAGTGGAAATTGTATATAACAACAACAATGATTTTTTTTGTTGGAAACATACAATAGCTGCTATTTTATACATCTAGACAAAAAAATAAAAATAAATAAACATATGATTAACAAGCATGTCAAAGAATGAGTACGAGGATTTTTATCTTGAATTACTTGTTAAAAGAAGATGATATAGGTAGTATGCATGTTGGTCGTGAAGGTGCTGCATTTGATTTCGGTAAAAATAAGGTCGACTTATATAAAAGCATTAATATTAAATTAAGGGTATTTTGGTGATTAAAAAAAATTAAGGAGGCTTGTGATTTACTTCTCTCCAAATCATCCCAACTTTGGGAAGAAGATTAGGAGAAGGAATTACACATGATTTACATTCCATGTCTCTTCTCTTCTCTCTTAAAAAAAATCTCTGGAACATAAATTTTACTAATTTCTCCTCTTCTTCTTTCCACTTCTTTACCCTTCTCTCCAAAAATAATCTCGGGAACAGAGTGTAAATGCAATTGCCAAGTTCTTCCATTTATAAGCCATATTAGTCATCAAACACAAACACAATTATCAGCAATTGCAACCATCTCCCTTAGTCTTTTCATCATGAGAAAAGCTCCTAGTGCTAACTCATTCACTCAAGAACCACCCAAGAAACTTGCTAGAATCATACACGAAGTTTCATCAACCGAATCATCTCCGGTTAAGTCCACCAATGCTAGGATTTCCCCTACACCAAGGAAACCAATCAAACTAATCCCCAAGAAGAGTGTTCCCACTAGGATTTCATCACCAAACTCTACTATACCAAACATACCCTCCACAACTCAACCAACATCATTAGTGCCTAGAGCCACCTCACAATCATCTCCACACTCTCTCAATGTAGAAGAGTTACCTTCTTGGCCATCTCATCTTTCACCATTACCAACAAATTCACTTGAAAAGATTGAGCAACAAAATCAAAGTGTTGAATCAACACTTGCTCCAAAAGTTAACTCTATCATCCCTCCCAATAGTCCATTTTGGATTATGAGAAGACATCAAAGGCAACCACCCGACCATATGGAAGTTTATGCTTCTTTACCTTTACCCTCAAACATTGTAGAGCCGCCACTTAAAAAGCCTCCACCAATTCCTCCTTCATTTGAAGATACTCAACCCACTTTACTTGAACTTCCATTACAAGAAATTCAAAACCATGACAAGGATTGCTATCATTGTAAACATATTGAAAGGTTGATACATGAACTACGTGAAGAGCAACGTTTCATGTTTTATCACCTTCTCGAACGTTTCGAAGAGGTTAACAAGCCTAAACTACAATGAGCATCATAGTCAAAAGCTCAAACTTAGAACGTTTAGGAAACCTTTCTCATCCTTGATCATCATTAAGTCTTAAGTTGAACCTTGAATTTGGGTAACTCATTAGCATTAGTAGTACTTGTATGGCTAGTTCATTCTCGTAGTCTTAGAGATTTGTGTTAATACAAATAAACCGTAAAACCGTTTATTAATATTTTGCGATCTCTTTGTGTTTTGTTGATAACAAATATAATGTTATCTTAAGTATAATTATAAGGATACATGTTAGTTTTGTAAAGCATTTACATATAGCCATTTAAATACAAAAATGTAGCAATTAAGCATTTGTTGTAATAGTTCATTAGGATGGGTAAAAATCATAACCCATGGACCATAACCCATGGATCTTAACCCATACCCAAGAAGACTAGATACAATGTATACTTAGATACATTGAATCTAAAGATAACCCATGGACCAACCCATGACCCATAACCAAAAAACCCATGGGCAAAGAGGAGCATTCCACGGATCCCTAGGATTACACTAGACGGATCCCAAGTGGAAGGGATCCGTGGGATCCGGGGGAACAGTGAAGAAGTTTGCCTATAAATAGAGAGCCATTTCTTCATTCTAACTCACCCCCTCTTCTTACTAAATCTCTCAAACACTCTCATTCTCTTCTAACATATAGATCACTTGATCTAGAGAGTTGTTCTTCTTTCTTTCTATTGTGATCCTCATATAGGTCCTTCTCTAAGGCGAGATCACGAGCATTCTACAAGTCATCCAAGCAAGGGGTCCTTGATTGATTTGTCACTCCGCAAGATTTCTGTAGCGAAGATCTTGTATTTGATATTGTACATATTTGTTGTGTAATAGTCGTGTTGGTTTGGTCCACCGTGTTACGGACTCGGTATCTAGCTTTGTACCGGAAAAAGTGTAAGCAACGTTGTGAAGGCTTCTCCGCCAAGTGAAGGAGTTTGTTGACATAGTGCTTGAACTCTCGAGTAGGTGACTCGGGGAGTGGAGTAGGGCAAGGAAGGTGTCCTTGTAGCCGAACCACTATACATCGGTTGTGTCTTTTTTTCCCTTCGCTTTACTTTATTTACTTGCTTTATCATTAGATCTATACTTTCTCTACATCCACAAGATCTCACATATCAACGAATCTAAAAGTTTTTGAAACTAACGTAAAATCGGCAAAACTATTCAACCCCCTTCTAGTTTTCCACAATTGGCATCAAGAGCTAAGTTTATAAAAGTTTTAAAATAAAATTGTATTTTAAAAACTTTTCGATCACTATGGGTTCTGAAAATTATAATGAAGGGCAATCTATGCAACGACCACCACTATTTGAAACTAATGGTTTTATATATTGGAAAAATAGATTCGAAACATATGTGAAGTCTAAAGATATTGATCTTTGGTACATTATTGTTGAAAGTGATTTTGAGGCTACCTCAAATGATGATAAAGGAAATTTAGTTCACATACCTCATGATAAACTAAACGATGAAATGAAGAAAAAGCTTTCTAAAAATAGTGAAGCAAAAATGGTTTAATATAATGCTTTACCAAAAAAGAAATTCGAAAGAATTTCTATGCTTAAAACCTATAAAGAAATTTGGAATTCTTTAGTTGTAACTCATCAAGGCAACCAACAAGTTAAAAATAATAAAATTGATTTATTTGTTCAACAATATGAACAATTTTCAATATCGGATGAGGAAACTATAGATCATTCATTTGCTAACTTTAATACTATTATTACATCTTTACAAGCACTTGATGAATCTTTTTCTAGCCGTAATCATGTTAGGAGATATCTAAGGGCACTTCCATCGAAGTGGAGATCCAAGGTGACGGCGATCGAAGAGTCAAAAGATTTGACAATTCTCACCCTCGATGAACTCATAGGCAACCTGAAAGTCTACGAGCTTGTCCTTGCTAAAGATTCCGAAGCTTCAAAGGTGAAAGAGAAACACAAATCTCTTGCCCTTAAAGCCAAAAAGGCTACGAGCGATGAGGAGAACTCCTCTTCGAGTAGTGACGACGATGAGTACGCTATGGCGGTAAGGGACTTTAAAAAGTTCTTTAGAAGAAAGGGAAGATACGTCAAACAACCGTATGACGATAAGAAAGGCATTCGGAAAAGCAAAGAGGACGAGAAGCCAAAGGATGATCGTACTTGCTTTAAATGTGGGGACCCAAACCACTTTATTAGTAAGTGTCCCAAACGGGATGATCAAAAGGCGTTCGTGAGCGGCACATGGGGAATGAGCGACGAGGAGGATGAAGAAATTTGTCTCATGGCAAATGACGAGGAATGTCACGAATACTATAGTAGTTCATCACTCGATGACGACTCATTGCATAATGAATATGACAAACTATGCAATATTAGCTTAAAACTAATTAACAAAAACAAACTTTTAAAGAGTCAAAATCAACGTTTAGATAAAGAAGTCATAGAATTAAAAGCAAAACTAAAACGTTTAGAAAAGGGTAAAATAGCAAGTGGTGAATGTGAACTTTGCGTTCAACTTCAAACACTAGTGGATAACTTAGATTCTAAAATTGCTAGAATGAGTACGAACACTTTAGATACAATACTCGAAGGTGTTAAAACCGGTAACAATCAAAAGGGTCTAGGTAGTCAACAACTTGATCCATCAACTAGTGAAAATAAAGAAACAAAATTTGTTAAGGAACTAGAAAAACCAGCCACTGTTGCGGCGGATCCCACGGATCCCCTAAAAAGGGAACCGGCTAGTGTACAGAAAGGGATCCGTGGATCTGCTGTAGCAAACAGTAGCAATAACATAGCTTCCTCATCTAGAACTGAGTTTGTCATAGTTAATAGGAAGAAACCAACTCATGTCACCACTAGACAACCACCTCCAAAATATAATCCTACTTTTGCAAGAAACAAAGCTCCATCTTTTTCAAAACCTAACTCATTTAGGAGACCTAATAACGTTTACCAGAAAAGTAACCATCAAATGGGATGGAATCCAAACATGCAAAACGGTTTTCATTTTCAAAACTTTGCTCCATGGAATGCATACTCATCTTATCCATACATGTCTAACATGAATGAAATGTTTAACACTAATGGACCCATAAACAAATGGGGACCAAACTTTTGAGTTTATTATTGTTTTTGGTGTGCTTTAAGGTCGACCTAGACCCCGATGAATGGGTCAAGGATAGCGGGTGCACGAGGCACATGACCGGCAATAGGGATCTATTCTCCACATATGAATCCTTCAATGGAGGTAATGTGGTGTTTGGAAATAGCAAAAGTAGAATCATCGGTAAAGGTACGATTTCTAACAAATCTCTAACCATTAACGATGTGTGTCACGTAGAAAACCTAAACTTTAACCTCTTAAGTATAGGACAAATATGTGATAAAAAGTGCAATGTACTTTTTACTGAAACCGGTAGTAAGATACTTAAAAATGGCATAACCATAGGAAGAGGAATTAGGAAACATGGAGTCTATGTCATTAAAATCGGTAATGAACCTAAAGACAAACTATGTCTTACCTCTATGGATGATACTTCGACCTTATGGCATCGAAGATTGGGTCACGCCAACATGCGACTTCTTCAATCGCTATCATCCAAAGATCTAGTAAGAGACCTACCTAAGTTAAAATATGAACATCATTTTTGTGATACTTGTAATGTAGGAAAACAAGCTCATTCGAGTCATAAAGCTAAAAACATGGTGTCCACAACTAGGTGTCTAGAATTACTACATATGGATTTATTTGGTCCATCCGCTATCCAAAGTTATGGAGGCAACTACTACACTTTGGTAATAGTGGATGACTACTCTAGGTATACATGGACAAAATTTTTAAAGAACAAAATGGAAACCTTTAACTATTTTGAAATATTAAGCAAAAAGATCCAAAGACAACTAGGAAGTCCCATGGTGTCTATTAGGACGGATCATAGTAGGGAATTCGATAATGAAGTGCAATTCGGAGCTTTTTGTGACGCTAATGGTATTACTCACAACTTCTCGGCTCCACGCACTCCACAATCGAATGGGGTAGTAGAAAGAAAGAATAGAACCCTACAAGAAATGAGTAGAACCATGCTTAATGAACAATCCATACCTCAAATTTTTTGGTGTAATGCCGTTGATACTTCAACGTACATACTCAATCGAGTCATAATTAGACCAATCTTAGGAAAAACTCCATATGAGTTACTTCGAGGCAAAAAGCCTACGTTAAATCACTTTAGAGTCTTTGGTAGTAAATGTTTTATTCTTAACACTAAAGATTACCTTACAAAATTTGATCCTAAATCAACCGAAGGTATCTTTTTAGGTTACTCGCCAAATAGCAAAGCTTACGTCATATTAAACAAAGAAACAATGAAGGTAGAAGAGTCATTAAATATAAAATTTGATGAAAGTCCACCCAAACCCTCTCCACCTCTTATAGATGAAGAGATTATAGAAAGTGAAGCTATAGTAATAAAGAAAAAGACAAGTGAAGAAGAAGAACCTCTACGTGATGAAATAATAAACATTAAAGAGTCCAAAGATCACCCCGTAGATAAAATCATAGGAAAACTAAACGAACGAACATTAAGGTCTCAAGTTCAAAACCAAAGTAACTTGTTTTGTTTCGTTTCAACCTTAGAACCTAAGAATACACAAGAAGCCATAAAAGATGAGAGTTGGGTAATGGCTATGCAAGAATAACTAAATCAATTTGTTTCTAATGATGTTTGGACACTTGTCCCTCCACCTAGTAATCAAACCATAATAGGAACCAAATGGGTTTATAAAAACAAATTAGATGCAAACGGAGTCGTGTCTAGGAATAAGGCTAGACTCGTTGCTCAAGGGTATAACCAACAAGAAGGAATAGACTTTGATGAGACCTACGCCCCCGTGGCTAGATTAGAGTTTATAAGAATACTTCTTGCGTATGCTTGTGCTAATGATCTAAAGCTTTATCAAATGGATGTCAAAGGCGCTTTTCTAAATGGTTTCATAAATGAAGAAGTATATGTAGCTCAACCTCCGGGCTTCATTGATTTTGAAAAACCCAAACATGTTTATAAATTAAAGAAATCCCTTTACGGTCTTAAACAAGCTCCAAAAGCTTGGTATGATAGACTCAAGTCATTTCTAGTTAAACACAACTATACCATAGGGTTAGTTGACAACACACTTTTTACTAAGAAAAGAGAGTCACATATAATCATAGTACAAATATATGTAGATGATATTATATTCGGATCCACTTGTCAAGACATGTGTGATGATTTCTCTAAAATCATGCATGACGAGTTCGAGATGAGTATGATGGGAGAACTTAGTTTCTTTCTTGGTCTACAAATAAAACAAGTAGAAGATGGTATCTTTTTCAATCAATCTAAATACATCAAGGAGATGTTAAAGAAATTCAGTCTAGAAGAGTCAAAACCAATTAGGACTCCAATGTCATCCGACACCAAACTCACAAAAGATGAAGACGGAGAATCCGTAGATAATACTAAATATCGTGGCATGATAGGTAGTCTTCTCTACCTCACGGCAAGTAGGCCGGATATCATGTTTAGTGTTTGCTTATGTGCTAGGTTTCAAGAAGACCCTAAAACATCACACCTAGAAGCCGTAAAAAGGATATTTAGATATATTAAGGGTACAACACAATTAGGATTATGGTATCCTAAGGGCACGGGAGTAGAAACAATTGTATATGCAGATTTTGACCATGCAGGTGATTACGTTGATAGAAAAAGTACAAGTGTGGTATGTACTTTCATGGGATGTTGTTTAACATCTTGGTTCTCTAAGAAACAAACGGCATTAGCAATATCAACAACCGAAGCCGAGTACGTCTCCGCCGGCAAAGCATGCCAACAAGCACTATGGATGAAACAAGCGTTAGTAAACTACGACATCCACCTAAGCGACATAGCCATCCTATGTGACAACAAAGGTGCCATCGACTTAAGCAAGAATCCGGTATTGCATTCTCGCACAAAGCATATAGAGATTCGTCATCACTTCCTAAGAGACAGTGTTCAAAAGGGGAACATCTCTATTGAGAAGGTAGCATCCGAAGACAACATAGCCGATGTCCTCACCAAACCGTTGAAGCGGGAACAATTCAACCTACTTCGTCTTGGTCTTGGTCTAATGGAACAAACGTCGTAACTTAATTTACTCTACAAGGTATGTAAACACTAGCCTTCTTCTTTCTGAGTCTAGGATTTCTAGTTCACGCACAACTCACAAACAATACGTGAATTTTCAAAACCCAAGATGAGTTTTTCCACTTATAGTTTTTTTTTGGGTTGCGAACACATAACTACATACACATTTTCAAAGAAAATCTCTTTTCAAAATGTTTTCTAAAAGAATGATACCTTCCCGTATCAATTTCACAAAAGCAATTTCTCACGTCTAGGACAAATCGCTTTTTCATTATTAATACAAAGTAAAAACCCGTTTTCATTGCATCTCATGTCTTCTGAATGCTAAAGGGGACACATAACTAATATGTGTTTTCGGGTACATTCATTTAAGCAACAATGAATTAAGGAGCATTGATAACACAAAATTACGTACTCATGTACTAAATATGTGTTTTCGGGTTATCTCAATAGGATGTTTTTTATACCTCTAGTTTATTTTCTATTTCTTTTTAGGGGTCGAGATAACCGCAACTCCAAATAGTTTGCATATAGGCACACAATAGGCAAAAATGTTTCCAAATGGAAAATTTTGTGCTGCCTGAATCACCAGACCCACGGATCCCAGCCTTCATGCTGGACGGATCCCTCAAGGGAAGGATCCGTGGGAACCGTGGAACAGAAGCTGATTTTACCTTCTTATTTTTTCACTTTGGATGAAAAATCCACATTTGTTTCATTTTTTTGGGGAGTATGCTCTTTAATGCTTGTGTTCTCATGATCACATGCCTTGAATTCATATCTAATCATTAGATTTTAATCCACATTTTGGGTCAAGCATTCATTACAATGCTTTGTTTTTCTCTATATATAGAACTCCCAAAATGCTTGCATAATCCATCTCATCCTCACATACACAATACACCATGTCATCCAAAAACCCTTTAGATGAATCACCAAGTACAAACAATCATCTTCATGATACCCAAAACTTTGTATTACCACCATCCAAAATACCACAATCCAACTCTAGGATATCCGCATGGATTAGTATCTGACTTGTTGTTTAGCAAAACCAACCTCAAATGATTCATCCTCAACAAATAACTCACCACAAGATGCTTCCATTATAGCACCTCCCTCATCACCAACAAGTACACCACCTAAAATCACTCTTTTGGAACTCCTTAAGAATCCAACAAGATCTACCCAACCTAAAGAATAAGAAATAGTCTTTTCAACACCCCCACATCACCAAATACTATTTTTCAAGATCTTGAAATATCACCACCATTAGCTCCCATCACATTACAAGAACATCTAGGTTCTTTTCCACCACCATTTACAAACATTCCGGATATTGATCCATATTTTCCTATTTTTCCACCACAACTTCCGCATAACTCAAATCAAAACAACACGGAAAACTTCCGCACTCATTACCCACATCACTTGCATTGTGAACATTGCCAATCCACTAGGGAAATCGCAATAGAAGTTAGGGAAGAAATGTGTTTCATACTCAACCTCATCCTTGATCGCATCAATACCATCACTCATCAAAACCTCTATCCTTAACCATATGCAAGCATGGAAGAAATCACTACTAATATTTTATACTTCTAGTATTATTTTTCTTTTGAAGTCATTTTCAAGAACAAGTCTTGTTCTTATTTTTACATGCTTGTAAGTGGCATAAAAACCACTACACTTTGTCGTTTTATTACAAGGCCTTGTTTACATACCTTGGCTCCCAATCTTGATTCTCGGCAACCAAGATTATTTAAGCATGTTACTAACCTTTCTTTTTGTAGGATTTTTATTTTTCTTCACTTGACGCCCCAAACAAGGGGGAGCTACCGTCAAGGGGGAGTAAGAAATACGTAGACTATTTTTTCCTCCAAGGGTTAACCTTTTGTTTCGACAAAAAAGGGGAGAGAAGTAAAACTTAGGGGCTTTCAAAATTTACATTTATTCTTAAGTTTTACTCATCATAACATTATGTTTTGTCATCAACAAAAAGGGGGAGATTGTTAATACAAATAAACCGTAAAACCTTTTATTAATATTTTGCGATCTCTTTGTGTTTTGTTGATAACAAATATAATGTTATCTTAAGTATAATTATAAGGATACATGTTAGTTTTGTAAAGCATTTACATATAGCCATTTAAATACAAAAATGTAGCAATTAAGCATTTGTTGTAATAGTTCATTAGGATAGGTAAAAATCATAACCCATGGATCTTAACCCATACCCAAGAAGACTAGATACAATGTATACTTAGATACATTGAATCTAAAGATAACCCATGGACCAACCCATGACCCATAACCAAAAAACCCATGGGCAAAGAGGAGCGTTCCACGGATCCCTAGGATTACACTAGACGGATCCCAAGTGGAAGGGATCCGTGGGATCCAGGGGAGCAGTGAAGAAGTTTGCCTATAAATAGAGAGCCATTTCTTCATTCTAACTCACCCCCTATTCTTACTAAATCTCTCAAACACTCTCATTATCTTCTAACATATAGATCACTTGATCTAGAGAGTTGTTCTTTTTTCTTTCTATTGTGATCCTCATATAGGTCCTTCTCTAAGGCGAGATCACAAGAATTCTACAAGTCATCCAAGCAAGGGGTCCTTGATTGATTTGTCATATAATCGATGAGGTGCATCGTTATACATATAAGTATTTGGTTGTTTGTTTCCAAGGATGGTGATATCCTTGATGAAGGTGTAACAAGGAATTGATCTCCTTGATATTAGGTGTTGTGTTGTGAAGGGTAGTAGTTCCTCCATAGTAATGGAACTAGGTGCTTAGCCTAGTACCTAATAAAGGGTAGGCGACGTTGTGATAGGATTAGTTCTCCTAAGGTGTGAAAGAACTCGGTGGTTAGCCTAGCACCGTATAAAGGGTAGGCGACGTTGTGTTAGGTGTGGTTCGCCTTGGTGTGAAAGAACTCGGTATTTAGCTTTGTACCGGAAAAAGGTTAAGCGACGTTGTGAAGGCTTATCCGCCATAAGGAGATTTGGTGTAGTGCTTACGAACTCTCGAGTAGGTGACTCGGGGAGTGGAGTAGGGCAAGGAAGGTGTCCTTGTAGCCGAACCACTATAAATAACTTGTGTCGTGGTGATGTGCTTCTTACTCTTTATCTTTAATTACACGTTTATATATCTATCTATCAACGTCCAACATAAACAACCAAATAGATTGACATAAGTCGATCTAAATGTTTAAAAAGGAAGTTTGAAATTGGTAAAACTATTCAACCCCCCCTTCTAGTTTTCCACAATTGGCATCAGAGCTTCGTTACCAAGTTCCTTAAAGTATATTGTACTTTAAAGACTTGATACGATCCGTGTATGTTTGAAAACTACAAAGAAGGATTTTTTTAAGTCATATTTTCTTTTAAATCATCCTGTTGGACATTGATAGATGATTCTAACAATTTTTGTTCTCAAGAAATCTTCATGCTAGAATCTCTCCAAAATATTCATTCAAAGAATAATGAAGTCAACATTCAAGGAAGGATCTAAAAAGTAATCACAACTTACGTACAAGTACAAAGGATTACCTTAAAAGCTCATGAAGTATTTTTGGTATTATGCCAAACCAAGAAGCATAGAGGTATGTTTTACTTTTCATTAGATAGGTTACATGAGCTCAATTTATTTCATAAGTTCTCTTTGTTTATTAATCACTAACGTCGTTAGAAGTCTCTCTCGTCACTTTTCCGTCTTTTTTTTATCATCGGGAATAGTATTCCTTTTGACTCGTCAAACTAACGCCGTCATCACATATGAACCCTCGATATGTGATTCATCAAAAGCCGTCATCCAAAAACAATCTTCATCCAATACCTCCGAACTATTTTTTTTTGTAAGCTATTCTATAAGCCTACTACAAAAATAATGCCAAACAACTCCTTTTCTGTCCACAATAGCCGGATCCCTCTAGTTGTACTAGCCGGATCCCCAAATACAAAGGATCCGGGGGAACCGTGGAACAGAATTCAGCTATACGCTTTCAAAAAATCACCACTGATTGTTTTTTCCCTCTATTCACACAACACAAAAACGACCAAGCTACAGATTTCATCCTCATTGCCTTCCATACTCTCAAGTATTCCTTCCTAGAACACCATTGACCAACCATGCCCAAAGCCACTCAACAAGATCATCATGACACCGTCCATTACCTTACTCACTACTATCGTAAAAGGGGATTGACCAAAACCGACCGTAAAATATTCAAAAGCCTTGTAAAACGACTTATCCACGAAGGTCGTGTAGTCAAGGAATGTTTCCTTGAAGATACCGACATTCATCAAGTTTTCTCGACAATCAATTTTGATTGTCTCCTTGACATAGACGAACAAATTTGTCCGGTCTTCATTTTTGAATTTTACAAAAGCTTTAGGATCATTAGAAACACCGACAATAGCATCTCAATCGCCTTCATCATCAACAAACAAAACTTTATTTTTCCTCTCAACACCTTTGCTCAAATTCTTCGCATTCCTTGTGAAGGAATTTGTATGTACTCTCAAGATTGGGCAATTAACGCTCAAAACCATGCACTTGATCCTAAGCCTCTCTATAACACTCCTCTCGACGATCCTGAAACCATTAGAGATACTATCTTCAAAGTTAGGACCGACCAATCTCGTTATGACCGTAACAAAAAGCTTATTCACCGTGATCCCTTTAAAATGGAACTTTTCGAAATGCATCCCATGTTTAGAAAATGGGAAGAAATCCTTAGGGAAAATGTCATTAGCCTAGTTGGAAACAAAGATCATCCAAACGCATGTCTTGTGCAAATGATCTATTGTCTTACCCACCAAAGGCCATTTAATCTTGCCTATTACATGGTAAGGAGAATGGTTGGGGTATTCAAAGCTTCCAACATGGTACTTCCATATGGTATGCTCCTAACACAACTTTGTAAGTATGTTGGTATATTGCAACCATCTCCTATTAACGATGATCATTACCTTTCCGATCACGTCATGGTACCTCTTATCAAACAACGCTCTAAACGGTTCATGGTTAATGGAGAGAAACCTGAAGCTCTCTTGGACTCCTCGGCCGGTGAAGAAGAAGATGAAGATGAGGAAGATGTCGACCCCGTAGCCAACATCAAATTAGAAATCCTTGAATACCACGAACAACTTCCAACCATTCCAAACGAGACCGCGGAATTTAAACAATTGAGGGGTATGATTCAAAACCTCGCTTACAACCTCACTAAGCCGTCAAAAAGGAAAAGAAAGGATTGACGAAAAAGACAATAGGATTTTGCTTATTTTCGTTTATTTTATGTTTGGATGATTACGTGTTAGTTCTTTTGGTTTATGGAAATTTGGATATTGTTACTTTATCATACTTTTATAAGTGGTGTTTTGTGATGACATGCTTGTTCCTATTGCTTTACTTGTTGATTTATTAGTGTGCAAAATCTGCACCTCATTTCTGTGTAGATTCTGATCTGCAGATGCCGGATCCCAAGGATTAGCCTATCCGGATCCCTTCCTTGAGGGAACCGTGGGATCCGTGACATCAGATCAGCAATTCAGCATCTCTTGCATCAAGATAACTTTCTAGAAAACATCTCATTAGCTAAGCATATGTTTTTAGAATCCAACTAGAACCTTTTCAAGGATGAGAAAGGCTTAGAATCACTAAAGGCTTACTTAAAATCTTAGTCAAAATGCCTCTTGATTTATCAACACATCAAAACTTACCACATTTCCGCCTCAATAACCCACAAAATGTTTCTCATCTTTCAAAACACTTAAGTGGACAAATTAAACAATTTTAGGAAATTGTTTCCAACCATTTTTATCTCAATGTGATACAAAAATTAGCTTTTTCAATTCTTGTGATGTGTTAAGATTTTTTCAAATTTTACCTCATGCTTAAATCTGATCACTAGGATCATTTATTATGACTTAACACCACAAAACTCTTAGTGTTATCCTTGGACATTCATTGGTAGTCATCTTGTCCCATCTCCTTTCAATAAGAAACTATCATTTGCTTATTACCTTTGATCATTCAAGTATCCTCTCATCCTAAAATACTTAGGAGAACTGAAACACTCAAAATAAGATAGGCTTTAGCTCCTAGAAACCTCATTTCAAACCTGTCCTAACTGCTGAGAGTTGGATCCCTAGGAATAGCTTAGCCGGATCCCTCCAAGGAGGGAACCGTGGGATCCGGGTGACAGTCTGTGTCAAACATTGCTAAAACAATCATTTCAACTCATCTTCCTAACTCAAACACTCCATCTCATCTTAAATGAGTTCCTAGATCAGTGAAACTCTGAACCTCAACTTTGTGCATGTTAATCATCACATCTCCAAGAACATTAGTGGATTAAGTCTTAAATGCAATTGCCAAGTTCTTCCATTTATAAGCCATATTAGTCATCAAACACAAACACAATTATCAGCAATTGCAACCATCTCCCTTAGTCTTTTCATCATGAGAAAAGCTCCTAGTGCTAACTCATTCACTCAAGAACCACCCAAGAAACTTGCTAGAATCATACACGAAGTTTCATCAACCGAATCGTCTCCGGTTAAGTCCACCAATGCTAGGATTTCCCCTACACCAAGGAAACCAATCAAACTAATCCCCAAGAAGAGTGTTCCCACTAGGATTTCATCACCAAACTCTACTATACCAAACATACCCTCCACAACTCAACCAACATCATTAGTGCCTAGAGCCACCTCACAATCATCTCCACACTCTCTCAATGTAGAAGAGTTACCTTCTTGGCCATCTCATCTTTCACCATTACCAACAAATTCACTTGAAAAGATTGAGCAACAAAATCAAAGTGTTGAATCAACACTTGCTCCAAAATTTAACTCTATCATCCCTCCCAATAGTCCATTTTGGATTATGAGAAGACATCAAAGGCAACCACCCGACCATATGGAAGTTTATGCTTCTTTACCTTTACCCTCAAACATTGTAGAGCCGCCACTTAAAAAGCCTCCACCAATTCCTCCTTCATTTGAAGATACTCAACCCACTTTACTTGAACTTCCATTACAAGAAATTCAAAACCATGACAAGGATTGCTATCATTGTAAACATATTGAAAGGTTGATACATGAACTACGTGAAGAGCAACGTTTCATGTTTTATCACCTTCTCGAACGTTTCGAAGAGGTTAACAAGCCTAAACTACAATGAGCATCATAGTCAAAAGCTCAAACTTAGAACATTTAGGAAACCTTTCTCATCCTTGATCATCATTAAGTCTTAAGTTGAACCTTGAATTTGGGTAACTCATTAGCATTAGTAGTACTTGTATGGCTAGTTCATTCTCTTAGTCTTAGAGATTTGTGTTAATACAAATAAACCGTAAAACCGTTTATTAATATTTTGCGATCTCTTTGTGTTTTGTTGATAACAAATATAATGTTATCTTAAGTATAATTATAAGGATACATGTTAGTTTTGTAAAGCATTTACATATAGCCATTTAAATACAAAAATGTAGCAATTAAGCATTTGTTGTAATAGTTCATTAGGATGGGTAAAAATCATAACCCATGGACCATAACCCATGGATCTTAACCCATACCCAAGAAGACTAGATACAATGTATACTTAGATACATTGAATCTAAAGATAACCCATGGACCAACCCATGACCCATAACCAAAAAACCCATGGGCAAAGAGGAGCATTCCACGGATCCCTAGGATTACACTAGACGGATCCCAAGTGGAAGGGATCCGTGGGATCCGGGGGAACAGTGAAGAAGTTTGCCTATAAATAGAGAGCCATTTCTTCATTCTAACTCACCCCCTCTTCTTACTAAATCTCTCAAACACTCTCATTATCTTCTAACATATAGATCACTTGATCTAGAGAGTTGTTCTTTTTTCTTTCTATTGTGATCCTCATATAGGTCCTTCTCTAAGGAGAGATCACAAGAATTCTACAAGTCATCCAAGCAAGGGGTCCTTGATTGATTTGTCATATAATCGATGAGGTGCATCGTTATACATATAAGTATTTGGTTGTTTGTTTCCAAGGATGGTGATATCCTTGATGAAGGTGTAACAAGGAATTGATCTCCTTGATATTAGGTGTTGTGTTGTGAAGGGTAGTAGTTCCTCCATAGTAATGGAACTAGGTGCTTAGCCTAGTACCTAATAAAGGGTAGGCGACGTTGTGATAGGATTAGTTCTCCTAAGGTGTGAAAGAACTCGGTGGTTAGCCTAGCACCGTATAAAGGGTAGGCGACGTTGTGTTAGGTGTGGTTCGCCTTGGTGTGAAAGAACTCGGTATTTAGCTTTGTACCGGAAAAAGGTTAAGCGACGTTGTGAAGGCTTCTCCGCCATAAGGAGATTTGGTGTAGTGCTTACGAACTCTCGAGTAGGTGACTCGGGGAGTGGAGTAGGGCAAGGAAGGTGTCCTTGTAGCCGAACCACTATAAATAACTTGTGTCGTGGTGATGTGCTTCTTACTCTTTATCTTTAATTACACGTTTATATATCTATCTATCAACGTCCAACATAAACAACCAAATAGATTGACATAAGTCGATCTAAATATTTAAAAAAGAAGTTTTAAATTGGTAAAACTATTCAACCCCCCTTCTATTTTTCCACATAACATTCTCTCTTAAGAAGTGATGACGAATCTCTATATGCTTGGTGCGAGAGTGCAATACCGGATTCTTGCTTAAGTCTATAGCACCTTTGTTGTCACATAGAATGGCTATATCACTTGGGTGAATGTCGTAGTCAACTAACGCGTGTTTCATCCATAGTGCTTGTTGGCATGCTTTGCCGGCGGAGACATATTCGGCTTCGGTTGTTGATATGGCCAATTCCGTTTGCTTCTTTGAGGACAAGATGTTAAACAACATCCCACAAAAGTACATACCCCACTTGTACTTTTTCGGACAACATAATCACCTGCATGGTCAGAATCTGCATATACAATTGTTTCTACCCCCGTACCCTTAGGATACCATAATCCTAATTGAGTCGTACCCTTAATGTATCTAAATATTCTTTTGACGGCTTCTAGATGTGATGTTTTAGGATCTTCTTGAAACCTAGCACATAGACAAACACTAAACATGATATCCGGCGGACTAACCGTGAGGTAGAGAAGACTACCAATCATGCCACGGTATTTCGTGTTATCAACGGATTCGCCGTCTTCATCTTTTATGAGTTTAGTGTCGGATGACATTGGTGTTCTTATGGGTTTTGACTCTTCTAAACCAAATTTCTTTAACATCTCCTTTATGTATTTAGATTGATTAAAGAAGATACCATCTTCTACTTGTTTGATTTGTAGACAAAGAAAGAAACTAAGTTCTCCCATCATACTCATCTCGAACTCGTCATGCATGATATAGCCATTCTATCCGAATATAATATCATCTACATATATTTGGACAATGATTATATGTGACTCTCTTTTCTTAGTAAAAAGTGTGTTATCAACTAACCCCATGGTGTAGTTGTTTTTTATTAAGAATAACTTGAGTCTACCATACCAAGCTTTTGGAGCTTGTTTAAGACCGTAAAGAGCTTTCTTTAACTTATACACATGTTTAGGTTTTTCAAAATCGATGAAGCCCGTAGGTTGAGCTACGTATACTTCTTCATTAATAAAACCATTTTGAAAAGCACATTTGACATCCATTTGATAAAGCTTAAGATCATTAGCACAAGCATAAGTAAGAAGTATTTTTATAGACTCTAATCTAGCCACGGGGGCATAGGTCTCATCAAAGTCTATTCCTTCATGTTGATTATACCCTTGGGTAACGAGTCTAGCTTTGTTTCTAGACACTACTCCGTTTGCATCTAACTTGTTTTTATATACCCATTTGGTTCCAATTATGGTTTGATTACTAGGTGGAGGGACGAGTGTCCAAACATCGTTAGAAACAAATTGATTTAACTCTTCTTGCATAGCCATTACCCAACTTTCATCTTTTATGGCTTTTTGTGTATTCTTAGGTTCTACGGTTGAGACAAAACAAAATAAGCTACTTTGGTTTTGGACTTGAGACCTTAAGGTTCTTTCATTTAACTTTCCTATGACCTTATCTACGGGGTGATCTTTAGACTCTTTAATATTTATGATTTCATCATTTAAAGGTTCTTCTTCTTCGTTTGTCTTTTTCTTTATTACAATAGCTTCACTTTCGACAATCTCGTCATCGACAAGAGGTAGAGTAGGTTTGGGTGGACTCTCATCAAATTTTACGTTTAATGACTCTTCAACCTTCATTGTTTCTTTATTTAATATGACGTAAGCTTTGCTATTAGGAGAGTAACCTAAAAAGATACCTTCGGTTGATTTAGGATCAAATTTTGTAAGGTAATCTTTAGTGTTAACTAGAAAACATTTGCTACCAAAGACCTTAAAGTGATCTAACGTAGGCATTTTGCCTTGAAGTAACTCGTATGGAGTTTTACCTAAAAATAGTCTAATTAAGACTCGATTAAGTATGTACGTTGATGTATCAACTGCATTGCACCAAAACTTTTGAGGTATGGATAGCTCATTTAGCATGGTGCGACTCATTTCTTGTAGGGTTCTATTCTTTCTTTCAACTACCCTATTCGATTGTGGAGTGCGAGGAGCCGAGAAGTTGTGAGTAATACCATTAGCGTCACAAAAGGCTCCAAATTGCACTTCATTATCGAATTCCCTACCATGATTCGTTCTAATAGACACTATAGGACTTCCTAATTGTCTTTGGATTTTCTTACTTAATATTTCAAAGTAATCGAACGTTTCAGTTTTGTTCTTTAAAAATTTAGTCCATGTATACCTAGAGTAATCATCCACTATAACCAAAGTGTAGTAGTTGCCTCCATAACTTTGGATAGCGGATGGACCAAATAAATCCATGTGTAGTAATTCTAGACATTTAGTTGTAGAGACCATGTTTTTAGCTTTGTGACTAGCATGGACTTGTTTTCCTACATTACAAGCATCACAAAAGTGATGTTCATATTTTAATTTTGGTAGATCTCTTACTAGATCTTTGGATGATAGCGATTGAAGAAGTCGCATATTGGCATGACCCAATCTTCGATACCATAAGGTCGAAGTATCATCCATAGAAGTAAGACAAAGTTTGTCTTGAGGTTCATTGCCAATTTTAATGACATAGACTCCATGTTTCCTAATTCCTCTACCTATAGTGATACCGTTTTTCAATATCTTACTACCGGTTTCGTTAAATAGTACGTTGCACTTTTTATCACATATTTATCCTATACTTAAGAGGTTAAAGTTTAGGTTTTCTACGTGACACACATCGTTAATGGTTAGAGATTTTTTAGAAATCGTACCTTTACCGATGATTTTGCTTTTGCTATTTCCAAATACCACATTTCCTCCATTGAAGGATTCATACGTGGAGAATAAATCTTTATTGCCGGTCATGTGCCTCGTGCACCCGCTATCCTTGATCCACTCATCCGGATCTAGGTCGACCTTTAAGCACACCTCGTCATTTGCCATGAGACAAATTTCTTCGTCTTCCTCCTCGCTCATTCCCCACGAGCCGCTCACGAATGCTTTTTGTTCATCACGTTTGGGACACTTACTAATAAAGTGGTTTGGGTCCCCACATTTAAAGCAAGCGCTATCATCCCTTGCCTTCTCGTCCTCTTTGCTTTTCCGGAATCCTTTCTTGTCGTCATATGGTTGCTTGACGTATCTTCCCTTTCTTCTAAAGAACTTTTTGAAGTCCCTTACCGCCATGGCATACTCCTCGTCATCACTATCCGAAGAGGAGTTCTCTTCATCGCTTGAGACCTTCTTGGCTTTAAGGGCAAGAGATTTGTGCTTCTCTTTTACTTTTGAGGCTTCGGAATCTTTAGCGAGGACAAGCTCATAGACTTTTAAATTGCCTATGAGTTCATCAAGGGTGAGGATTGACAAGTCTTTTGATTCTTTGATTACCGTCACCTTAGATCTCCACTTGGATGGAAGTGCCCTTAGATATCTCCTAACATGATTACGGCTAGAAAAAGATTCGTCAAGTGCTTGTAAAGATGTAATTATAGTATTAAAGTTAGCAAAAGAATGATCTGTAATATCCTCATCCGATATTGAAAATTGTTCATATTGTTGAACAAATAAATTAATTTTATTGTTTTTAACTTGCTGATTACCTTGATGAGTTACAACTAAAGAATTCCAAATTTTTTTAGAGGTTTTAAGCATGTAAATTCTTTTGAATTCCTTTTTGGGTAAAGCATTATATAAAACCATTTTAGCTTCACTATTTTTGGAAAGCTTTTTCTTAGTATCATCGGTGAGTTTATCATGAGGTATGTTAACTAAATTTCCATTTTCATCTTTTGCAGTGGCTTCAAAATCGCCTTCAACAATGATGTACCAAAGATCAATATCTTTAGACTTCACATACGTTTCGAATCTATTTTTCCAATATATAAAACCATTAGTTTCAAGAAGTGGAGGTCGTTGCATGGATTGCCCTTCCTTGTAATTTTCAGAACCCATAGTGATCGAAAAGTTTTTAAAATACGGTTTACTTTAAAACTTTTATAAACTTAGCTCTAATACCAATTGTGAAAAACTAGAAGGGGGTGTTGAATAGTTTTGTCGATTTTAAGTTAGTTTCAAAAAATTTAGATTCGATGTTATGTGAAATCGTATGAATGAGGAGATAGTATAGATCTATGAGCAGTGCAAGTAAAGTAAGTAAAGTAAATCATAGAAATGACACAACCGATTTATACTGGTTCGGCTACAAGGACACCTTCCTTGCCCTACTCCACTCCCCGAGTCACCTACTCGAGAGTTCAAGCATTATGTCAACAAACTCCTTCAACTTGGCGGAGAAGCCTTCACAACGTTGCTTACACCTTTTTCCGGTACAAAGCTAAATACCGAGTCCGTAACACGGAGGACCAAACCAACACTACTATAACACAACAAATATGTGAAATATGAAATACAAGATCTTCGCTAAAGAAATCTTGTGGAGGAACAAATAAATCAAGGACCCCTTGCTTGGATGACTTGTAGAATGCTCGTGATATCGCCTTAGAGAAGGACCTATATAAGAATCACAATAGAAGAAAGAAGAAGAACTATATAGATCAAGTGATCTTTTATTAGAAGAGTGTACGAATATATGAGAGAGTTTGTTAAAAGAGGGGTGAGTAAAAATAAATAAATGGCTCTCTATTTATAGGCAAATTCTTGCCACTGTTGCACGGATCCCTTGCTTGAGGGATCCGTCTAGTATAACTCCAGGGATCCGTGAGACGCTCCTCTTTGCCCATGGGTTTTTGGGTTATGGGTCATTGGTTATGGTTTGAACCATGGGTAACTAAGTAGATACAATGTATCTAATAGATGCAATGCATCTAGTCAAATGGGTTATGGGTTAACTCCATGGGTTATGGATATGATCAATGGGTATGGGTCATGGGTTGTGGTTTTTACCCATCCTAATAAACTATTACAACAAATGAATTATTACAACAATTTGTATTAAATGACTATATGTAGATGCTTTACAAAAATAACATGTATCTTTATAGTTTTACTTATGATAACATTATATTTGTTACCAACAAAACACAAAGAGATCGCTAAATATTAATAAATGTTTTTACGGTTTATTTATATTAATAGATTTCATCAGTAACTTAAATGGGTACCTGACCTGTCCATCAGTTACGGTGTAACTCATCCCAATGATTATGCCGTAACATATAACAAGTAGCGATTCTCTCCAGAGCATTACCAACTACGGCGTAATCCCATGCTATGGTTACGTCGTAGCTACCCTTTAGCGTCTGCCAGGTTTTGCCATAATTATGGCGTAACTCCTTCAATGAGTTACGACGTAACTATCCTCAGTTTCAATTATTTCTATAATAACACAATAACCTTGTATTAGTATTTAAATGAACTTTGTGGGTATGTTCCCTGTAAGCCCTCACGAGACTACACTCGTCCGCTTGGGGGGGGGGGTTTAAAAGGCTTGTTGCATACGCTAAATGCAACCGTTATTCCTATGAAAGTGAGTTAGGTTTTTCATTTTCTTTTATTACTTGTTGTTTTTCTAGTATGATGCATTTGGTTGTCTTAAGTGAATTCAGGTTATTAAAGTTTGCTCATAGATCTCAAAGCGGGACACGTTTACGCGTGAGTCTTCGATCATGCCGAGCAAATCTAGGGGAGTTTTCTGTTTCAATTCTAACCCTTCTTATCTTTCATTTTTATGTTTAGTATGACCCAAGTGGGGGGAAGGGATTAGACATAGACACCCACTTGATTTTTCTTGCCTTTATTTTTCTAGTTTTTAGTGAAAAATGTTTCATCTTCAAAATTTTGACATGTTTTTCATTACATAACTGGATTAATTTAAACTGAGCACACCTACCCTATATTTCTATTGTGTGAGGATAAGCCTTTCCGTTTTCCACTTATACATAATACCATAAAAATGAGTGTGTCGATGGTTGTAGTAGACTTTAGAACTTGGCCTTCCATATCTTTTCGAGACCATTATCATGAGCATTACACTGAGGTAACTTGGTGTGATCGGTGCAGCTAGAATTTAAGGCAATTTTAGGATTAAATCCAAATAGCCCATCATGTTATGTTTGTGTATATTGACTTTTCACATCGATCAGTCAATCCCCATGTTATACCCTTTTTGTTGCACTCATCATTAGTGCAAGATACCCCTAGATACACCCTTTAGAGCCATTCTTTTCATTTTGTTCACCCTATATATGTTTGTTTTGTTACACCTATCGCCTAGCCTACCCTGTAGTTTCTTTATGTCTATGGTCCGAGCGCTGTTGGTTAATTTTCATTCATGTATACCTTGTCTTGCATAAAAAAAAGTGAAAAAAGTGAAAAAAAATGATGAGAATGCAAACAAGAGTTTATTAGTTTGTTTATAGCTGATCGTAATATAAATAAGCTTATGTGTCGTATTGTGATAAGTGTTCTCGCCTTCTTTCAACTGCCGCAAGTTTTACAAATCCGTTTTGTCTTACAGATAAAATTAGAAACCCGAACATTTCTATCTCGCCTTTCAAATTTTAATCAGTATTCGTACAATGGGGGCATTTTACATTTCAAGTGGGGGGATGAGAGATAGAAATGGTTGCTTTTGGTAAAATTATGTGCTAAAAGTACCTAAATTTAATTTTTTTTTTATAGCACATACTTTTTTTTATTGATGATGAAGGCCGAGTTAATGCATCTTATTTGCCTAAGTTTATGGAGATTATGATGCATTACACTACATTTTATATGCATTGACTCGTGTATTTAAGACCCTTTGATTCTTGACCCTCGATTTTTGCTATGGGATTGAATGCGACTAGTCGTGGGGCGACTGTGGACTTAGGAATCTATTTGTTTCATGTCTTTTTATTTACACCCATTCAAATTTTCCCATGTCTTATCCTACCCTTAGTCATGAATCGAGCTTAGGTGAGGAAGCGAGCAATCATTGGTGTCTTGGCCATGGATTTGGTCATGTATCATTGATTTTGTCCCCTTCGTCGTAGCCCGTTAGTAATGACAAAATAACCCCATAAGCCTTTATGTTGTGTCAACCCATTGACTTTTAGAATAGCTGTATCTATAGACTCTAGTGGTGGAGATTAGTATCTTTGCCAAGCCTATGATAGAATACTCGCCATGACTGAGCAGTTGAGTGATCACCCTAAAATAAACACGTGAATTATGAGAGAGAGTGTGATTTCAAATCCTTTTTCGTGGGGTGCTCGGTTTGGAATTTTCTAGCTTAGGTGATTTTTAGACTCATATCTTCCAATTAATCTTGGGAGATATCTTTTTTAGAATTATTTAAAGGGTCTACTTGAGGACAAGTAGAGTTCAAGTGAGGGGATATTTGATAACATCAAATTAGACTGATATCTTATATGTCAAATTCCTGTGTTTATGGCCTCATTTGTATTAATATGGTTATTAATTCGTTCATAATTGCATTTCAGGATAAATGAGGCGTTGGAGCTGAAAAGATGTGAGAAAATGCCAAGAATTATATTTTGAATACAAGTTACGGCATAAGTGTACTTTTGATTACGCCGTAACCCACAGTACGAAGGCCTGAGTATTTTGTGTGAAAATTATGTCGTAACTCGTCACTAATGTTACGGTGTAAGTATGATGCTTTGAAGGATACGGCGTAACCAATTCTTTTGGTTACGTCGTAATTATTATTTTCAAGGTTATGGCGTAACATGAATTTAGTTACGCCGTAGAGGCAATCAAGGAATGGATAAGTATACGCGGACAAAGAAATACGGTGTAACCCAATGAATTAGTTACGCCGTAATATTACTACATACGAAGTTTGATGCTCAATTAACACATTTTTATGTTGGTCTCCATCAATGGAATGAAGAAACTCAAGGGCCTAAGTTGCAATATTGCTATTTTGAAAAGCTGAAGAGGTTAGGCCCTAACCCTAAAACTAGTTACGCCCTAACTATAGTTACGGAGTAACTTTAAAACTAGTTACGCCCTAACTATAGTTACGCAGTAACCTTAAAATTAGTTACGCCGTAACTATGTCGCGACCTATAAATACAGCCCTAAATCTGCATTTTTAAGCATCTCTCTTCACCCTTCTCCTAGGGGTCGATTAGGGCACCACTCCAGGGCAATTTCCAGGAGTCCAAAGCCATTTCCCAAGAAAGAATTCATCTGCAATCATCATCATTATTAGCTTTTCATCAAGTAATTTGTATCAAACACTATGTTTAATTCTATTCATGTTTTATTCGTTATTGTTGGATTAATTTACTATATGTTTGGCTAAGCACCTCTGGTGCTAGCCTAGTTATGATTCCTTAATTGTTTTGTTGATGTTTACATTTCTTCCGTATAATTGTTTTTAGTGTATGCATGCATAGTTTGTTGGTAGCTACCCTTGTTTCAGTAGTTTTGAATGACGGTAGTGCCTAGTTACTTAGAAGATATGACCAACTGACCCTAAGTAGGTAGACTGAGTGGGAAGGGTAAGAATTGACCAACTGACGACCCTTCTTCGCTTGTGCGATTTGACCAACTGATCACCTACCATTTGGATGAACTTAAGAAGTCAGGGATGAGCGTTTAAGATGCTAGCGCCCGTGCACTCATTATTACAAATCTTGCATGTAGTGTTACTTAATGACTTGACTTAGGGGACTAAGAACAACTGGACTTTCGACGGGTCACCTGACATCTCCAGTGGAACCCTTTGCTGATAGGTTAGGACGAACTGACCAAATGTTGTCCTAGCGACTTTTACCCCCACTTGAAGTAATTGGAAGTAATTAAACGTAAGCTTAGCTTGATAGGATGAATAACTAGGTTAGCACACTTCTCCCCTATTGATCATAACCCTCGCCTTTATTTGCTTTCTTTATTGTCTTTAGTAGTTAATTAGTTATTTCAACCTCTAAACCAATTAAAATATGTGACACCTAGACTTAGTTAAAATTCGCTCACATAGCTTTTGGGACGACCTCGGTTTTACCGAATACTACACTACACACGACCGGGTACACTGCTCGTTAGTGCATTAGGGTAGACCATAGGTATAACGAGACAATATAAATATTAAAACCTGGTCAGTAAAACCTGCATCAAAGATTCATATTAAGATATCCATCTTCTTATAAATCTTCTTGATAACATATCAATAATTTCACGACAGCGATCAAAGTTGGATTCAACTTATGACCATCTGGTGTTTGATAAACTGCCATTAACACTTTAAAAACTTTTAGACCAAAAATGGCAGCAGACTATAAAATCGTGTATGCACCTTGTTATGATCGTTTTTATGGATGATTTGGTAAATCGGGAGGTATTGGAAGATGGAAAAACACCATCTTCAAGTTAGAGAGAGAAGGGAGAATACTAGGTGTTTTATTATTGAAAAATGAAATTACACTAATAAGTCTCACCCTCCTAGGAAAGTCTAGGAGGGTATTTATATGACATAACAAGCCCTTGTGTTTTAGCTAACAAATATAGAAAATGTAATCCCGTCAATGTCATTCCATTTACGAGTTAGGAGCGGTTCCAACAATCTTCCCCTAATGGGACGACATAAGGGATTACTTACAACATTTCCTACAAGTATAAAAAACAAATAAAGAAAGGTCTTCATAAGCTCTTCAAATCCTGAGGATGATGAAAGTTTACGCTCTTTTTCTTCTTGTTGTACCTCGACTTGAGAACCGTTTTCTTCACTTGTAGGCAAATGATGTAATATGCATAAATTGGATTAACTTCCCCCCAATTCATGTTGCATGTCTTTAGCAGCTTCTCCATACACTTCTTTTTGGCGAAGTTTCTGAATCAGCTTCCCCCCAAACTGAAAACCGTCTTCAGCAGATTCGAAACTTTGATGTAGTGAACATTTCCTCTAACTTTTGAAATTTTCAGTACGCAGCGGAATTTGTAGATGAGCAGTAAACCACACAAGGTAAATCTGACTTATTGCGGAAAATCCGTTCGGGGGTAACATGCAAGAAACCAACAAGATCTTCTCATGTATGTAGATGCTTCACACCAAACAAACCACGAAAGAAGAAATGAAACGACTTCCCCCTGAATGTTGCGGTCTACCGGAATAATAGTTACTTGTGAATCTGCAATTACTCGATAAAATGACCGTGTGTCAGACATCATAACATCATATTTAGGTAACTTCACACACGATAACTCTGTGAAAGTGAGACGATAACACCAAAGTGAGAAATTTGAACCACATATCGTCTCATTTCTTCCCCCTGACTGAAGAAATTCATGAAATGAGAGGGTTTTCGCAAAAAAATAAAAAAAACATCAAGGAAGTAAACACCACCTACACTCTCTTCCCCCCGATGTTTTCAATGAATCAGAATTATACACCACGTATGTTGATGATGAATTGGAGACAGTGAAACCATGTATGTCCAATTAATCGAACAATTGTGAAGTACCATAAATATCTCGTGAGAATCAACTGCTGATAAGACTTCTCTTCTCGTTTATACTCTTCTCATCTAACTCTTTACCAACCCCATTATCATTCTGACAGCTCTTTGTAGTGACTACTGATGGAGAAAACCCAATATGACGAACTTGAGACTGAAGTAAAATAACCCGAACTTGTGACTTAAACTTGCACTATTTTTAGACGAAGAACCCTTTTCCTTACCGGGTTGATTAACCGGATCGAAAAGGGGTAAACTTAAAGTTTCTCGAATTATCCACAGCTTTTTGTGACACTTGAGCACAACAACGTAACTCCTTAAAAGTGATAGCTATACGCTGTGAGCACAACAACGTAACTCCTTACATCAGGTATAACTAGACAACTCAAGTCTTTATCATTCATAACGGTTAAAGCTCGAACAAGGATCTCAAAGAATCATGCATCCAACCAACCCCGATATCTTCAGATACTAAGTACACACACCCGTGATATCCCACTTCAACCTCAAATAATAATAATGAATTCGCGCCGTAATCACATCTTGCGGTTAAACGCCCAAAACTAGCCTTCATTAACAGTTGAAATAAAGTTTGATATTGGTTTCCCGATCTTGTCAAAATTGTATCCTCGTGAAAAATTAGTCTCGTGGTCATTTTGAGACATAAAACGTAGCCATATACCAAATTAAAAAAAATAGACTTGAAATAATTTTAGCTCAAATATTCGGATAATACCACAATCCCAATCAACAAATGTTACCATCCAATGCAAACTAGTGAAGTTTTAAGCCCGTAAGTTGTTCAGCCCAAATTACAATACCTCTCGGCTCAAAACAACTTTGAGGAATAACATGGGCCCAAACCGATCCAGTCCACAAATCCAACCACAAAACCTAAACCTAATATAGGTATAAAAGAGCAATAATTAACCAGCCCTATTCCCATTTGTAAAACCTAATCTAACACAGAGATAAAAAAACACGCCTACCACATTCCAAGTCTCTCTCACCTACCAAAAAAACTCATATGAATCTCAACTGATTCTCAACTCACTTCTGCAAATCTCAAGTCACCATCTTCATACTATCAAACCGAGCACAATAATCACAATTACCCACACACTACCGAACCTAAATGTTAAATTTTTCTGCTCCAATTCGAATAAAGAAGTGACAAAACGTCTTCAAGATCCATTTGAGGGTCTCGGGTAGGTGACAATAATTGTTGAAGTGTTTGTAACGAACCAAGATAAAAGAATAACATTATTGTTATTTCTTTAATCTTTTAGTTTCGGATATCAATTGAAGCTAGGCTTCATGATATATCGATGATGTTTTTGTTTATCCTCTTTAAGATTTGTTAAAAAATTTATGAGAGAATATAAACAAAACCGAGATTCTAATAATTGTTTTAATTTTAAGTCCGAGTCTTAGATCAATGATGGATTGAATATCTTTCGTATGGTTTAGACCTTCAAAAGGTTAAAAAAAACCTTTAATGGAACGAAAGATGTGAATCTGAGATCATCTTGAGTCGTTGTTTGAATGAGATAGTTGGAATAGGTAGAGATGAAGTTGATGTTGGATTAGGATCGCTTGAAGTAGGATTAGTTACATTTTGTTTGGTTGTTTACATCTCGTTTGTTTGGTTGTTTTCATGGACTGATTGACTGATGAGGATGGTATATATCTGAGGTCGTGAGAGTTGTTTGGTATTTGGTAAATGGTTTTGGATGTAATCAGTTTACGCGTAGAGTCTTCTATCTTCATCTCATCTTCTTAGCTTAAGCGTAAACGATGTTACTCGTAAACAGTTACTTACAAGTAAGTATTTTCTTATGCGTAAAATTGTCTTACGCGTAAATCCTTGAGTCCCTTATGCGTAAACCAGGTTCTTATGCGTAAAGAGACATATTTATGCGTAAACCTGTTTACTTGTAAGGTTAGTCGTAAAATAGGTTACGCGTAAGCCAAGATAGGCGTAAAGAGGGCCCTTACGAGTAACTTTCCAAGTTACTCGTAACCAATCTGAAGATCCTTAGGCGTAAAAGTAGGGTTTTGACCATCGTTGACTTTTATTCCGGTGACTTTTCTGACCATATTCTCCGTTCATTCTTGAGAAACCCAGAATAATTACTTAAAAAAATAATCATTTAGACCCATTTTGACCATGGAAATATACCCGGATTGGTACAAAATACATCAGAAGTTTGGACAAATAAATGACCAAAAACCACAACTAATGAAAATTGTATGACATTAAAATTTGACCAGGATACACATAACTTGTAAAAGAAATCTGTTAAACCCAAGAAATATTATGAAAGGTTAAAACTATGTAAAACAGATTTACAAGAATCATTTTGACAAGGTAACATCACCAAAAATCAACCTATGATAAAAATCCGGCATTGCTCTTATACCAATGTTAGGATCGTTTTTATGGATGATTTAGTGAATCGGGAGGTCTTGGAAGATGGAAGAACACCATCTTCAAGTTAGAGAGAGAAACTAGAGAGAGAAGGGAGAATACTATGTGTTTTATTATTGAAAGATGAAATTACACTAATGAGTCTCACCCTCCTAGGAAAGTCTAGGAGGGTATTTATAGCTAAACACATACAAATATGACTGTATGACATAACAAGCCTTTGTGTTTTAGCTAACAAAGATAGAAAATGTAATCTTGTCAATGTCGTTCCATTTACGAGTTAAGAGCGATTCCAACACACCTCAATGGGCAGGCATAACTCTTGACCATGTCAAGTTTCAAACAAACAACGTTGTAGGCAATTTTAACTACCCAAAAAATGTCCCTGCCTACAAAGAAATAACAAACTTTTTGTACAAATATCCTTTGAAAACGGCCTTTACAAAATGTCCATCAGTGCTCTACCAAAACTTCCTCAAGGAGTTCTGGTGCACTGCACAAGTCTTTGACAAAACCACCCATTGATGAGTCTGAGGTACGCCCACTCAGAGAATACCTCATCAAGTTCTCAGTGATGAATGGCCAAATGCCACTGACCCTTGACTTTGCCACCTTTTGTTCATCAACTGGGTTGGCCTATAAAAAGGGTAAGTATGCTGCTCACCCTGAGCCTGAGGCTGTAAAGGCAGAGCTAGCCAAAATATCTCTACAACCAAGTTACTTGGATTAAATTCCAGTGACTAAAAACTCATTTCCTGTGGCTTGGAGAATCTTATTCACTTTTGTGATTCAGGTTCTCGACGAGAACTACTCATCGACTGAATAGGTTAATTTTGTTCAACTAATGATGGCCTACAGTCTCATCACTGGGATTGCGGTCGACATAGGCGAGATCATTTACAGTGATCTTGTAACCAGGCTACAAACTAAAACTAGGGTAACATATGTATCTTACCATAGGTTTATTTCTTGTACCCTTGAAAGGTTACTAGGCTCCGACTATACTCAGGATGTATCTCTTGGGTTTTTACCTGCCATCCTGAGTTCAACAAATTTTAAAGAGGACCCAACCCAAGTCCCTGACATTGAATTGACGGCCCACATGATTGTTGTAAAATAATCATAAGAATTCAGTGTCTCCACCTCTTCCTCCTAAAAAGAAGAAAAGATGGAAGTCTTAGACTGTGACTTCAACCTTAACCAAGTCACAGGGCCCTGAGGCTTCAGGAACACCACCTCAAAAGAGGAAAAAAGACCCGTATACCAGACCACCCAAGGGAGACAAAGTTCCACCACCCCCTGAGGCAACAAAGGGCACTGACAAATCACAATCAGTATCCTTGGCCTCAACTACTACTCCCTAAGATCCAGAGGGGAACAAACAACTCGCTGGTAGGGGAGCGCCTTTCACACCTGATAAGGATATTAACACATCAAAGATTTTGTCTGAGGGAACAAAATTTGATCCCAAAGACTTAGAGGGAAACATACAACCCACTTCCAGTGTCTGAAGGGTCACTTGGGGATAAAGACTCAGGGGGACAAAAACCACCCGCTGATACAGAACCAATAACCCCCACTAGAGCCGATCAATCAGGGTCTGGTGCTGAGTACCAGGTGGATGAAACCCAATCCACTAGATTGAGGTACCGGACCCTGGCCTAAAACGAAGGGAAACCTTCTTATAAAGGGGAGCTGGATAATCCTCTTTTGCAGCTTAACACTTTGGCAGATGTTCAGTCTTTTCTCATGTCTGAAGAAGAACTTGTTAAAAGTGATGAAGAAGTCTTTGCTGCTGGTGAAGATCTGGATACTGATACTCACAACACTGAACAAGAGCATCAGTCTTCACCACCACAACCTTCAAAGCCTGAAGACTCTCCTTTTCATGAGGGTGATTCTTTTGACTCAACAACTTCTTCCTGTCCAAAAATTTTGAAGAAGTATGACAACATTCTCCTACTCACTGAAAGGCAACTTGTCAAGTTCCTACGCAAAACCAACAATCGCCTTTTCAGTGAGCTTACCAATGAACAATGAGATCAGCACACTGAGGCAGCCTCAGGGCCTTTGTTGAATAATATCATGATGCCCATGTTGATCACCGCACAACTGTTGAATACTCCTTGAATAGTTTGGATCAACACTTAGCTGGTTTTCTTGACCCTCTTAAAAGGCTTCATCAGGGCGTTGCAACAATTCAAGAAGATGTGAAAGATGATCTTGCACTGAATAATAAAGTTCTTGAGGATTCTGAGGCTTACATCCAGAACTTAACCAGCCTCACTGAGCTAATAAAGATGATCAACAGCCTTGATATTCAGGGTCTTCATTCCTCAGTTACTGATATTCAGTCCATGCTTACTACTTAGGGAAAGAATCTGCCAGTCTGGGCTAAATCTACTAACTCATTGGCCTAGAATCTTGGGTCAAGGATGACTGCCCTAGAGAATTCTAAGGCCTCCATCCGCTCAGACTTCTCAGTTCTCAGGAAGGACACTTCATACAATCAAGTCCATGATGTCTGAAATATATTAGGCATTTAAGGGTCAATCTACTCCATCCACCTAAGTGCCAGAGCTAACTCTTGGTCTCACTAAAGTTCCAGAAACATTTGGGGGGGGGGATAAAGGAACTGACAGACTAACTCCTTCTTATACTGAGGGGGAGACTGAAGAGCCAAAGGCAGCTGTTCTCATCTCATCCTTCAAGCCAGAGCCTGAACAAGAGATCCCTGAACAACCAACAAGTATGCAATAGGTATCGAGATGAAAATGAACATCATTGTCAAGGACCTGATGACATCTCTTAGCAACAAGTATACAAGACTGAAGAAATTGCTTGAAGATCTTGGAATTCAGCCTGTCATTCCTACTCCTACGTCTCAACAATCTCAAGCTAAACCTTCAGGGAGAAAGAGGAAACAAATTGAACCTGAACCCGAAATCAAGGTACCTGGACTTGATTACAATTGTGTCCCTCCTGAAGGAATTCCCTTTGTCAACAATATGGTTATAGAAGAGCCTGAGTATGGACTGTTCTTCATCGATGCTTATGGGAATCCAGCTTTCCAAAGATAGAGTGACATTGACCTTGAAGGGATTTATGCCTTGGTTGGATATCTGGTAATGACATCAAATGTTAAGACCATTGAGAATGATAAGTTCTGCATGGGCCTGAGGAAAAAGATCGTTGATCACCCTGATCAAGAAAAGCTCAAGTCTAATAGAGTGAAGCTTGAAGCCTTGGGATACTATTTGGACTGAGAATGTTGTACACACTATCTTCTTAGCAATGTTTAGGACTGATGTAATCTATGAATAAAGTATGTTTTATGTTGAATCAGTTTTCTTTACTTGCTCTTTAGTATCATCAGTGTAAGAAGAAGACCTTTGCTCACTTACACTGATCACAAACACTTAGGCTATATTTATATCCAAATACGGGGAGAATATTGGGTTCACTCAGTACCCAAGTATCCTTAAACTAGGATTTGAATAGAAAATAACCTAAGTGTTAAATATCCGTGAACATCTACTAAGTCACTGAGTGAATAGTCACTCAGTGAGTCATCTTCAGGAAGCTCAGAACAAGCCTAAGAGAAAGACTTTCCATTCAGTGAGGCGGAACTCAGTGAATGATACCTGAGCCAAAGAAGAAGATGATGGGTTCAATGAGTGATGACAGTAACTCATTGAACCCCATGTCTCCTCAACAACTGTTAAGATTGAAGACCTATAAACTGCAGACTAAAGACTGAAGTAAAGGCGGGATAAGGAGGGACAAGTTTGAAACGAATAATGGGGAGTCCTTATTAAGCAAAGGTCAAACTTTTCCTGAAAGGCTAAAGAACAAGAGCAGTGTCATCACTGTTATTTAAAAAGCACCATTGTCCTATACCCAAAGTAGTCATTGTAACAGAGACAAAATACGCAGATATTTTGTCCAAACTAGCTTAGGTCATCTTTGTCTTTTTCAATAATGGTTGTAAATCACTGTGTATAAATAGGACCATAAGTAGGAGTAGAAAGGTTGACAAGTTTGTGCACTTAATGCGTTGACATTCACAAACTCCTTCAAATACAACTAAGTCCTTGAGAATAGCTCAGTTGGTTTAAGTATAGTTGTACTTAAGCTTAGCTTAAGTTTAGTGGGGAGAATGACCATACTTGTCATTCAATCCTAAGTGTTGTTCCACAGACACTTGGGGTATAATTCTTTGTTAATTGCAAATAGAATTAAACGTTGAAAAAATTGTGTCTCTTTACTTTATGCTTATCTTTTAACAAAGTATTTTTCATTATATTGTTAAGTCATGGAGCTTGGATAGATTAACTTTGTAGTTAATTCTAACCAAGATAACGAGAACAGATGCGCAAGTTAATTCGCACTTTGTAGTTTTTGATAAAAAAAACTCTCAAAAAGTAATACTTGATAACATAGTTATCAAAAGGCCGAGTATGGAAATTTCCACTAGAATTAATCTTATCATGCTACAAGTCTTTCTTGATACAATATATTTTTTTTTCACCGTCACATATTTTACGAAAGGTTAACTATTACTAATAGCAAAAGTTAACAATTTTGCATTTAACTAACTAATTAGAGTAATGTTTTGTTAAAACTATGATTGATCACGGTTAAAAACCAAGTTAGATAAAAAAAAATCAAATCAGAACAAAGTAATGACCAAATATGTTGAAAAGGTTAGATCGAGGATCGCACCAAGTTAGGTTTAGTTCAGTTGGTTTGGTTTGGACAAATTTCTCGATTTGATTCAATCCGAAGTCTATTATGCTCGGCCCTATTTAAAACTTTGTACTAATAGCAAATTGGGAGCGCTTACTACTAATCCAAATAATAATCCTAGTCTAATACAATTCCTAATCATCTTTTTGTTTTTGTATAAAAACCCCAATTAAGAATCCCCTTGGACACTCTTTTTCTCTCCTTCGCGCCCTACACTAAGATCCGTACAAACAACACAAACCCTAACCCTAATTTTGCCTCATTAAGAAGAGAATCTATATTGTAGATTCTCTCACTTTACACACGCATCTCTCGATCCTTTTGTTTCTGGTAAAGATTCTTTTTTCTTTTTATAAAATTCTTGTTGGGTTATGTTTTTTTTTATAAATTAATGTTTTTGTTTTGGTTTGTTAGGTTTTTGTGTTGATCTATAATGGCGGATCCAGCAGCTCCTGTTCCGGCTCAAGTTGTATGTTTTTTTTTTGTACTTTGTTATTGTTTTAATGTTTTTTTTTGTTATTGTTGTGTTTGGTTTTGAGCTTAGAAGTTAGATTTTAGGTAGTATTGTTTTTAGAGATGGTTGCGCGAAGATGTGTTTGTTTTTAGTTAATGTTGTATGGTGGTATAGAGGCGTAGACATTGTAAACATGTGATGTCGGATGAGGTTTTCCTTGTTCAGGTTTCCCGGGAGGCGGGGTATCCCCGTGACCGTTTTCGCCCCCACCCTTAGGTGTGTACCTAGTAAGGTTTGAGCCCTAGACTTATTGTGAGAACATCAGGTGCCTTACCACTAGGCTACGTTGTTATGGGGAATAGGTTATAAAGTCGTTCATTGTGTTTAACTGTTCGTTGTTCTTTTATCTTGAGGGTTCGTTCATAATATTGGGATTGAACTAATTAAAAAGCGCTAGTTGATTGGATAATTTTTTTTATTGCTTGTTTTTAGACGGAAAACACACGCACTCACATAATCAGCACATTGTGTCCTTAATGGGACTTGAACCCGCAACCAAGAGGCTAAAGGCCCATTGGTAGATTTTAGTACTGTTGGTTGGAACCTATTTGCCTAACTTTTAAGCTATCGGTCTCCCGGGATAAAGAGAGACCTATGGAAACTGCATTTGTTTTTGTATTCTAAATTGTGATTCTGATGTATGAGTAAACTTGCCTGAGTGTGTGTTTTTATAGATTTTTGTAGCTTTAAGTGACTTTAATTTATGTATACAGGTTGGGCACGCGTTTGTTTCGCAGTATTATCTTATACTGCACCAGTCACCTGGGCTGGTTCATCGGTTTTATCAGGATATCAGTAGAGTCGGTCGACCCGAGGAAGATGGTAATATGAGCACTACTACTACTATGGAGGTATAATCTCTGTTTTTTCTTTATTCTCTTGGTATAGAGTTTTATATGTACCTCCAAAATCCTTTTAATAAAAACTATAGTTATCAGTGAATTGTTTACCATCTACCTTAAGCAAATAGACATTTATAGCGTTAACTTTGGTTGTTTGCTTCTCTTTTTGAGCTATATATATATATATATATATATATATTAATTTACTTTATCAAGTTATATAAACTGCTGGTGGTTACACGTGACATAGTGCATTGTAAACGTGATTACTTCAAAACATCAGCAATTAGAGATATGTGAAAGTGATGTGGAAAATTTTCATGTCTGGTCTTAATGTTAGTACTTGATGTTGGCATGCAGGCAATCAATGCTAAAATACTTTCACTTAACTATAGCGAATCAAGGATTGAGATCAAACATGTTGATGCACAAGAATCATTGAGTGGCGGAGTCCATGTACTAGTGACTGGATATTTGACCGAAAAGGATGATATTCCTAAGAATTTTGCACAATCTTTCTTCCTTGCACCTCAAGACAAAGGCTACTTTGTGTTGAATGACATCTTCCGTTATACGGGGAATGTTACTCATCAGGAGAATGCTAATCATCATGAAGAAGAACGTGCTCCCACTCGATATGTTCTGGCTCCTGTAACTCAGGATGTGGTGGCTCCTGTTAATCAGGATGTGGTGGCTCCTGTTACTCCAGATGTGGTGGCTCCTGTTACTCCGGATGTGGTGGCACCTGTTACTCCCGCGCAAGGTGACTAATAATACATACTTAGCTGTGATTGTTGTTTGTCATAAAACGTGATATTAGTCGTAGGGTTTTTGTTTCCTAACATATTTGTACTGAAATCAATTGATCTTCAGCACGTGAGATTGCTCCTGTGGTGGAGAAAAATATCCCCGAAGATGCTGCTGTATCGACTGAGGAATCTCAAGTGAAAGAGGTTGTGCATGTTGTTAAGGAAGAAGTAACCCCTGTACAAGAGGAGGCCCCTGTTTCTGAGGTTGTTGATGAAGTGCAGGATTCATCGCTACAGTTGGCTGTTAACGCCAAGGCTGATGATCAACCAAAGAAGTCATATGCATCTATTGTAAGTGCCTTGTTGGTGTCTTCTGTTCGCATTTATGTTTTTTCTTACATAACACTTGCTGATTGTCACTGGAAGTGTGGATACATGTTTTTTATTTGGAATTGTAGAGAACGATAAATAAAGATGCATGTGTGTTATCTGTTAGTAACAACTAGGTTTGTTATTAAGGGTGTGTTTGGGTTGTAAATATGATTAGTAATGGTTATAGGTTTGAAAGATACGTCGTAGAGTGAAATTAATAAATTTAAATTGAGGAGGGTGTAAACCCTTCATTCTTCATGGGTTTGTGCTTGAGGATGTTTTAGTCGTCTCTAATCATATACCCATACAACAAACATCCAACTTTAGGTATAATTTATAATACCCAATTTTTAATCCTGAATACTTACAATAAACACCAACCAACGTGTTCTTGTTAGATCCTTGTGCCATGTATGCTAAAGGGTATTCTGCAGTAATTGATTTTGTTTTTCTTTTGCTTAAGGTAATGAAATTGAACAACAATGTTGTGCCCTTCTCATCTCCAGTACCTGCTCCAAAGAAACCTCAACCAAAGAAAAAGGAGCAACCGCCTGTGAATACTGTTCCAACAACTGTTGTAGCTGCTGAACCAGTAGCTTCCAGTGCGGAGTCTGTTCAAAATGGTAATCATGAGGAAGAAGGTACGCTTCAATAGTTGTTGACGCTTCAATAGTTGTTGACACTCGTGTTGCTATTACGTATTAACATATTGTTTCATGATAAATTTTGATCCGTCTGTTTTATATATGGCTTTCAAATTCCTTTTGTATTTTCTTGTGTCTCTGTGCACAATTTATGTAATAAACTATCTTTCTGTTTTGTCTTTGGACAGCTGAAGGTTACTCTGTATACATCAAGGGTCTCCCAATAAATGTGACACATGCAATGCTGGAAGAAGAATTTAAGAAGTTCGGAGCTATTAAGCCTAATGGCATTCAAGTTCGAAGCAACAGGGTATGTATCACCGCATTTGCATTTCTATATCAATATGTTTTTGATTATTGACACCACTGGCACTTGTATAACAGATGCAGGGATTCAGTTTTGGTTTTGTTGAATTTGAGGTGCCTGAAGCAGTTCAAAAGGCAATTGAGGTATGTGAGTTGCTGATACTTGTTTCTGTTTCTAATTGTAAAGTTCACTTTATGCTTTTCTTTAGCTTGTACATATCATATTAATTTCTTTACCAACCAATCAAGTATTTCTTTTATTGTTTCTGGCATATTATAACCAGTCATGCGCTGATGGAGTTATAATGTTTTTGCTTGTTACCTGCTCTTTCTTTTGTTGCTGTCAGTTTAGTGTTTTTATGTGTGTTATATACTTGTGGCTAGCTGATTAAATGTTGTTATGGTAATATCTGTTTTACACAAGGTTGGCTTGGTATTTGATCGCTTTTTACTAGTTGCTTGAGAATCATCTGTTTGTTGAATTTGAACTGGTGACCACGCCTTTAAAGGAATTTTACTATTAGCATGTTTCTGTATGTACTTGATGATATGAATTTTTTATTGCGTGACAAGTCTGTGAAGTGAGTTGTATCTCCTTGATAAAAAAAACTAGAAAATTGCTGAAGAGATTTGTATTTGTTAATGAGGTAATTGGTCTCTAATACTTTGATTGTTGGATTCGGTTTGTATGACTAGGGACATTACCCCTATATCCTATTGAACGACGTCTGACATTCTCCGACTGGTTTTTATGACTTGGCACATGAAATTATATCTGAACCTGACAGTTATTTTAGTTATGTGAGTATTTCACATTTAAGTCGTTAAAACTTTGGAGGTAAGCTTGGTTTTAATGGCAAATTTTTGCGGAGGTCTATAATATATGTATAAGGCTGTTAGTGGAATCAAATCACGCCTGTGGCTTTGGGTTGTTGATGTTAGTAACATCTTGTTTGGTAATAATGACTAGATCGTAAATGTATGATGTGCTATCCTTGTTTATCAACACGCCATGCTACTCATCTCTGTATAGACAGTATCCTTCGACACCAGCTAAAATGATATATTCCACCTAATATTAATCGTTTGATATATCTTGTTTGATGTTCAGGCTTCACCAATCCCAATCAATGGGCGCAATGCTGTTGTTGAAGAGAAGCGATCTACAATGTCTAGAGGTATGTTTGGATATTTGGCTTCACGCACTCTTATCTAATTATATTATCTTAATCAACTTCCAACATCTGTTTGTCTTATAAATATAATAGTAAGTTTAAGTAATTATTCTTCTCCTCAAAAGGGTCTTCTACTCTGTACTACTTACTATGGTAATGAATATCTCAATTAGACAATAACTGAGATAAATCAACTTGCTCTTTTATAGGAGGATATCGTGGAAGATTTGTTGGTGGAAGAGGACCTGGAATAATCAGGAATGATAACATGAGAGGTCGTGGAAACTACGGTGGCGGTAGGGGTTACAATCGAGGCCCTGATTTTGCTGGGAACAGGAATGATTATGGTTACAGAGGTGGTAACAGCCGTGGAGGAGCATCAAACCGTGGTGGTGGCGATGGATATGAAAAAGACAACAATGGTGGGGGACGTGGGAACCGTGGAGCGGATGTTAATGGAACTGCTACCAGAAATACACCACAGTGAGTTCCCGCCTGAGAAAAGATAGTTTCAAGAGTTGAGTTTTAGCTTCACATTTTGATATTGCCGTGGGTGAGTAACATAATATTAACGGTTATTTATTGGTTAGCTTTTGGGGAAATTTCTGTTTAGGTGATAATAGAGAGATAGGAAGAGGCTGGGTCTTTTTTATTTATAATCTTTTGGGCTACTTTTATTGTAGTATAGTCGTAGTGGAGGATTGTTTTGCTCGCGTATCTTGGGGATTGGTATTTGGTCATTATCAACAATTGCAAATGGTTTTTATCCGAAGAAATCGAATGAGTTGGATTATGTTTATCTTGTTAGCTGTTATAATCTGCCAATTAGGTGTGACACAGAATTATGTGTTGCAGTTTTGTACCAATATACTATGTTGATTAGATGATCTTTCTTCTGTGCCATCAAACATTTACTTGATGATCTATACACCACCAAAATGACTTGCACCAAAACAAATTACAGACAAGTCTGTATTTTCTCTTCTTATTATTCCATGTAGAAGTTATGATAAACTCCATGAAGGCATTATTAGCCACAATTAGTCTGATATAAAGTATATGTTCTCGAGTATAAAACGGAAACAATTAGAAAAAGAGAGAAACGAAGGGGAGTGAGAAAAAAGATGTTTTTTTTTTTTTTTTTTTTTTTTTTTTAATGTTGTGTTTAAAATCGGAAAGAATATAAAAGGAATCGAACCAAATTAAACTTACAAACTATCTAAATCTTTTTAATAAGAAAGAATGTATAAGGAATTGAACCAAATTAAGCTTACAAATTATTTAAATCTTTCTAAGTTGAGAAGAATACTGACAAGGGAAAAATAATTTTCTTCCATCTTCTCTTCTATTCTTTCTTGAAGGTACTCGGGACCGTGATTTTATTTAAGTTTCTTCTCTATTTCTCTTCTTTTATCTCTAAATAAAACTCAGAAAATAGATAATGTTGTGTATACGGAAAAAATTATGCATTAAATGTGGTATACCATAATAGTTGAGTCGGTTATCCTCTAGTTGACTAAGATGGTCTTTCTGACTGTTGTACAGTTTAAGCATCAAAACTTTCTATATATATCATTTAGAACAATGTTCGTTTTAACAAAAAAAGCACATACAACAAAAAAACTTGTTACGAGTTTTTTACTCTCCAATATTAAACTTAAGCTGCCCCCAGTAGAGCACAACGATCGACAACCACGATCGATTCCTAATCGATCGGCTTACAGTGCCAAATCGATCATGGGTCATTTCCCTCCCAACTTGGTCGTGTATGCGATCGACTTGAAACAAGGGAATTAAATGAGTAAACTCGATCGTCTTACTGGGGTATCCAATCGCCTGAAGTTCGTTGGAGAGAAAAAGCTGACGTGACAAAGAAAATGGGAGAGATTGACCCTCCTTACTGGGGGCAGCCTTATATCTACCATAAAGTTATGCTAACTACAACCTTAAAAACATCCGCAATGACATGTTTAACAAAAGTTATAAAAAACTTAAGCTTCTATTTAATATGAGGCACTTTATTTTACATACTCAAAAATTCTTGCATACTAAGGGATAAATCTCCACCTTCCATATAGTTTGATCTAATGGTGGTGATTAATCTAAGATTTAATATGTCTAAACCTAAGTCCATGTTTTTTTCTTGTCTATTTCTTTTCTTTTTATCTTTTTTATTTATTTTCTCATTATTTGTATTTTTTTAGTCACTTTTTTTAATTTAACTTTTTTTTTTCTTTCTTCGTTTTCGTCAGTTTTCATACGTTTTTGTCTGTTTTTTCCGCCTTTTCGATCAAATCACACACCGCAGTATACTAGGTCTTCTAATTCGTTAAGAGGTTTATCTAAAAGATTTTTTCGTCTGTTTTCATATGTTTTCATACGTCTTCGTCCGTTTTCGTCTGTTTTCTTACGTTTTCGTCCGTTTTCATACGTTTTCTTACGTTTTCGTCCGTTTTCATACGTCTTCGTCCGTTTTGTTACGTTTTCGTCAGTCTTGTTACGTTTTCGTCTGTTTTCTTACGTTTTCGTCCGTTTTCTTACGTTTTTGTCCGTTTTCATACGTTTTCGTCCGTTTACATACGTTTTTGTCCGTTTTCATACGTTTTCGTCCGTTTACATACGTTTTCTTACGTTTTCGTCCGTTTTCATCCGTTTTCGTCTGTTTTCTTACATTTTCGTCCATTTTCATACGTTTTTGTCTGTTTTCTTATGTTTTCGTTCGTTTTCTTACGTTTTCGTCTGTTTTCTTACCTTTTCTTCTGTTTTCTTACGTTTTTGTCTATTTTCTTACGTTTTCGTCCGTTTTCGTCCGTTTTCATACGTTTTCGTTCGTTTTCTTACGTTTTTGTCCATTTTCATACGTATTCGCCTGTTTTCTTACATTTGCGTCCGTTTTCCTATGTTTTCGTTCATTTTCTTACGTTTTTGTCCGTTTTCATACCTTTTCGTCTGTTTTCTTATGTTTTCGTTCGTTTTAATACGTTTTCGTCTGTTTTCTTACGTTTTGTCCTTTTTTCTTACGTTTTCATCAGTTTTCATAGGTTTATATACGCTTTCGTCCGTTTTTTACGTTTTCGTCCATTTTTAGACGCTTTCATTTGTTTTCAGACGTTTTCGTCCATTTTCATATGTTTTTATACGTTTTCGTCCGTTTTCATACGTTTTCGTCCGTTTTCTTACGTTTTTGTTTGTTTTCGTCCGTTTTCGTATGTTTTGTTACGTTTTCGTCATTCTCGTTACGTTTTCGTCTGTTTTCTTACGTTTTCGTCCGTTTTCTTACGTTTTTGTCATTTTTCATACGTTTTCGTCCGTTTACATACGTTTTCGTCCGTTTTCTTACGTTTCGGTCCGTTTTCGTCTGTTTTCTTACATTTTCGTCCATTTTCATACGTTTTTGTCTGTTTTCTTATATTTCCATTCGTTTTCTTACGTTTTCGTCTGTTTTCTTACCTTTTCTTCTGTTTTCTTACGTTTTTGTCCGTTTTCTTACCTTTTCGTCCGTTTTCGTCCGTTTTCATACGTTTTCGTTCGTTTTCTTACGTTTTTGTCCGTTTTCATACGTTTTCGTCTGTTTTCTTACGTTTTCGCCTGTTTTCTTACATTTTCATCCGTTTTCCTATGTTTTTGTTCATTTTCTTACGTTTTCTTCCGTTTTTGTCCGTTTTCATACCTTTTCGTCTCTTTTCTTACATTTTCGTCCGTTTTAATACGTTTTCGTCTGTTTTCTTACGTTTTGTCCTTTTTCTTACGTTTTCATCGGTTTTCATAGGTTTATATACGCTTTCGTCCGTTTTTTTACGTTTTCGTCCATTTTTAGACGCTTTCGTTTGTTTTCAGACGTTTTCGTCCGTTTTCATACGTTTTCGTCCATTTTCATCCGTTTTTATACGTTTTCGTCCGTTTTCAGACGCTTTTTTCCCATTTTCATACGTTTTTATACGCTTTTCGTTCGTTTTTATACGTTTTTGTCCGTTTTCGTCCGTTTTTTTGCAGTTTTTATACGTTTTCGTCTATTTTCATGTGTTTTCATGCTTATTATTAAACTTTATTATATTAAATGTCTAATATCAATTGTGATATTTTATTATAAAAAAGTTAATGTCTAATATCACTTGTGATATTTCATAAATAAACAAGTATGTTTTTTAACCTTTAATATCACCTGAGATATTTCATTGCTCTGTATATTTTTATATATTATCACCTATGTGTTTTCTAATATTTTTATAATTTTCAGTTACAAGATAGTTTTTGTGTCTTTCATCGCAATTGACAAGCGCATATTTTTTTAATGCAACCAATGTTATCTATCACTTGTGATATTATACTCTTAGTAGAAATAAAAGGGTTAAAGTCTCTTTAGGTGAATTCTTATTTTGTTCAAAAAAATGTTAATTTAATGCAACACTTGTTTGATTTTGAGAACATGTCAAGTCTCTATTTTCATAGTTTGCTTCCTTTTTATTCATTTTGATATTTTTAAGTGAAACTTATTTATCTCTTGTGATATAACACTGTAAGAAAGATTAAGAGTATTACACTATTCATCATATATGTGTTATCAGTTATGATACTCAACTAAGAATGTGAAATATTAAATTCATACCAAATGTAATAAGAATTTAGTATTTTACCAAGTATATATGCAAGAAATGATAATAACATCACTTATTATATTACTGTGATTATTCTGTTCATTTTTCTTATTTGTGTTTTTGAAAATATTTAGGAAGATTTTTGTGTTTTATGATAATATGAAATATTAGAAAATGTGTTTAACTGAAAACAAGGGATGTTATGAAACTTTTGTTAGACTTGTGGTGGATTTTTCTATTTAATGGATACATTGTGCATGTTTCGATAGGTTTTATAGCATAATTTAAAAATATATATGGTTGAATCAGCAAACTAAAGAAGTTATGGTTGAAAAAAGCACACATCTTTATAAACAAACTGAGTAAGCTCAAACACCTATAATATCACACATGATATCACAGGTGATATCACCTCACTTGTAATATCACATGATATCACAGGTAATATCACCTCACTTGTGATATCACAAGTGATATAAACTATGATATCACACATGCTATCACCGGTAATATCATACATGATATCACAGGTGATATCAACGGTGTTATCACACATGATATCACGTGTGATATCACAAATGAGGTGATATCACAAGTGTTTGAGCTTCCTCAGTTTGTTTATAAAGATGTGTGCTATCTTCAACCATAGCTTATTTAGTTTGCTGATTCAACCATAGATATTTTCAAATCCCGCTATAAAACCTATCGAAACATGCACAATCTATCCATTAAATAGAAAAATCCACCACAAGTCTAACAAAAGTATCATAACATCTCTTGTTTTCAGTTGAACAACTTTTCTAATATTTCATAATATCATAGAACGCAAAAATCTTCCTATATATTTTCAAAAACACAACCATCACATTCTTAGTTGAGTATCACAACTGATAACACATACATGATGAAGAATGTAATACTTTTCATCTTCCTTACAGTGTTATATCACAAGAGATAAATAAGTGTCACTTACAAATATCAAAATGAAAACGTCTGAAAACGGACAAAAACGTATAAAATCGAATAAAAATCATATAAAAACATATGAAAACGGACAAAAACGTATAAAAACAGACAAAAACGAATAAAAATGGATGAAAACGTATGAAAACAGACGAAAACGTATAAAAACGGATGAAAACGTCTGAAAACAAACGAAAGCGTCTAAAAATGGACGAAAACGTAAAAAATGGACGAAAGCGTATATAAACCTATGAAAACGTAAGAAAAAGGACAAAACGTAAGAAAACAGACGAAAACGTAAGAAAACAGACGGAAATGTATAAAAATGGATGAAACAGATGAAAACGTATTAAAACGGACGAAAACAGACAAAAACGTATAAAAATGGATGAAAACATACGAAAACGTCTAAAAACGGACGAAAATACATGAAAACCTAAAAGAACAGACAAAAATGTAGGGGTGTGCACGGTTCGGTTTGGGTCGGTTTTTGGCTAAAACCGAAACCGAACCACAATGTTCGGTTTTGTAGAACCCAAAACCGAAACCGTTCGGTTTTTGATGGTTCGGTTTTTTCGGTTTGTTATCGGTTTCGGTTCGGTTTTTTGATTTTTTCGGTTTTTTCGGTTTCTAACCGTTAATATTTGGGTATGGCCAAATTATACCAACAAACTTGTTTTACGTAAACATTTTGTTATTCTTCTTTACTTTTTTTCAATCTAAGCATAATAATATTTATTGCATAATTCTACAATTACAAACATATAAATGAGACATATATATACAAGTGAACATATACGTAATATAATCATTATCGAATACTTATTGATATATTCACACAAAGCACGCGACACGACAAACACACATATAAATATAAACGTTAAGATAAAATTATTATAAACCCATTCACAAAATGAATATGAATTTATAAATTTGATTTATTTAGTTATTTAATCATATTATATTAATTAGACATTATTATATAATAAAACCGGTTTGGTTCGGTTCGGTTTTTGCGGTTTGGTTTTTGGACAAAAACTGAAACCGAACCGCATTTTTTGGTTTCTGATAAAGTAAAAACCGAACCATCGATTTTTAGTTTCAGTCGGTTTTTTCGGTTCGGTTTTTTCGGTTTTCGGTTCGGTTTCGGTTTCTTCGGTTTGTTTTGCTCACCCCTACAAAAACGTATGAAAATGGTCGAAAACTTAAGAAAATAGACGAAAACGTATGAAAGCGTAAAAACACGTATGAAAACGTATGAAAAATGGACGAAAGCGAAAGAAAACAGACGAAAACGTATGAAAACGGACGTAAACGGGCGAAAACGTAAGAAAACAGACGAAAACGTATGAAAACAGACGAAAACGTATAAGAATGGACGAAAACGTATGAAAACAGACGAAAATGTTTAAAAATGGACGAAAACGTAAAAACGGACGAAAACGGACAAAAACGTTTAAATAGACGAAAACGTATATAAATGTATGAAAACGTACAAAAACGGACGAAAACGTCAGAAAACGGATATAAACCTACGAAAACGGATGAAAACAGACGAAAACGTATGAATACAGATGAAAACGTATGAAATCGAAAAAAAAACTTGAATAAAAAAAACGTGAATTTAAAATTTAAAAAAAAAAAAAAAAAAAAAAAAAAAAAAAAAAAAAAAAAAACATGAATTTTAAATAAAAACGTGAATTCCAAAAAAAAAAAGAAAAAAAAGAAAAAAGGAAAAAAATGTTAATAAATAAGAAAGACAAAAAGACAAAGAAAAAGGAGAAAAAAAACATGGACTTAGGTTTCAATATTAAATTTTAAGTTTATCCCCCACAATTAAATCAAACTAGATAGATGGTAGAGATTTGTCTTTCGGTGCACCAAAATAAGAGTAAACATTTGAAAATTTCTTATTTAATATATAGTGTGTTTTTGTCTCATGCTTGTGTGTCATAAATATGATAAAAGATTTTAACCTTTTTTATAATTTAATGTATGTGAATTATTACGTAAGTATTTCTAAAGTTTTAAAAGTTTATGCAAAGTGATAATAAGTTTAAAAATCATAAAACTTAATGTTTTGATAATTTCTCATGAAACGACACATATATATTTTAAAAAATATAAATCTTTAAAAAGCTTTTATTATTTTGAATCCTCGATAACCAAGTTTAGAATCTAAATATACAATCACATAATGTTAATACATACTTAATTTAAAACTAATCAACTTTAATGATATATGTTAAAGTTATTATACATGTATTAATGATAACTACAAATTTCAATTAAGTATAACTGCCATATACATATATGGATTTTGCTAACAATTGCCCACTAGGCAGAGGTTAATGTGTAGTTAATGAACACAAACTTTCTTAATTAACCAAAATATGCATTAAATATACATTAAATGAACTTGTAAATTACTATATTTGAACATGATTTTCACTTGAATGAATTAAAACATTCCTTTTATAAACAGATTAATCTCTACCCAGTGGGCAGAGGTTAGCAAAACCCTACATATATTTAGTTTGTCAAATTTCACAGTTTATGATAGTAGCAGAAAAGTTGAAACATCTACATTTTTTTGCATACATCCCTATGGAAGAACAATGTAAACTTTCTTTCATTATATGTTAACGTGTGTTTAAGATGAGAGGTATTTTCGTTTTTTGCTTTTAACAAAGATGTATTTTTGCAGTTTACAATTATTACTTTTTCTTTTAATTTTTTTATTATCAATAATATTTGGTTTTATTAAGATTATTTTTGTTATTAAATTATTTTAAAATTTTCTAAATTTTGTTTTAAAATAATAATAAAAATTTATTGTTTTTAAAAATGCAATAATAAAATTATATTTATAAAAACAAAGTAATATAAATATTAAAAAAATAAAAATAATAACAAAAAGTAAGATGCAAAAACATTCCTATTACAAGTAAAATACGAAAATACCTTTTATGTTAGATACACGTTAACAGATAAGGGAAAAAAGTTTCCACTGTTCCTTTATAAGGGCGTATTTTGTTATTGACGAAAAAATGTAAATTCTCTGACTAAGAAATAAACCGGAAAAGCAAATCACAAGTACGTGGCCTTCTAATTCGTAAATGTATGTGTAATTTTCTTTAATTACTTTTTTATTATTTTTTATTTTTTAATTTTCGACAAACCCATAAGAAAAAAATTAAAAGAGATACTATAAGGCTATGCGCGGTAATACCCTACGTCCCACGATTGATTGATCGATCGATCGCTTTTATTGTAGGTATCGATCGGCAATCCATCAATGTTTTCTTCTTTTTTTTGTTATTTTTTATTTCGATCCTTTTGGTGACCGATTGAACACTTCTATTTCAATTTTTTTTACTGTTTGGAATATTAAAAAAAAATTAAATAAGTAAATTAACCTTAAAAATTTAAACTCTTTCACACTATAAATAACCAAATCATTTCATCATTTTATTCACAAATTCAAAATACAATTCTCTCTGTACACATTCAAACACATTATTTCAAATCTACATAATATTTTACGAGCTATTTTTTGCCATTTCATCTTTGGATGATGAAGACGAAGTTGCTAGCGAGCTTGCGATTTTTACGGAAGCCTGTTGGGAGGCTTTTCAACTGTCAAAGCCAAAAATCTCACGAAACCAAATTCAGAGGGATCGTTACGGTGCTCATAATCGTTTAGTGGCAGCTTACTTCTCCGAACACCCAGTGTATGACGAAAGAACATTCCGTCAGCATTTTCGAATTAAAATTTATTTTTGTTGTAAAAAATGTTTGTGAAAAAAAAATGAAAGTCGCCCTTACTATGACAAAAAGCGTCTATAAGTCGCCGGAGAAAAAAAAAACATATGTAAGGCCAATGCTAATGGAAGGTTGATTTCTCGGTTGGTTGCCCCCCAAACCGAGTAGGTGACCGAGTTATGCCCACTAGCCCAACCGAATGCAACTGATCAAACACCCAAGTTTTCATATGTTTCGGTTGGATACCCAACCGATTAAATGTGACGATTTTTGAACTTTTCAGGGGCGGATTTTTTAACTTTGTAAGATTTTCTTTTTTTTTTTGTTTGTTAGGCTACCCACTGGTCACTCCCCAACTCACAGTAATAACAAAGATCTACCTAGACTCGAAAACGAAAAAGAAACTAAACAAGATCTCCGTTATTATTATTTCTAAATTAATTGTTAAAATCATCACATAAACAAGATCTCAGTGTATGACGAAAGAACATTCCGTCAGCATTTTCGAATTAAAATTTATTTTTGTTGTCAAAAGTGTTTGTGAAAAAAAAAATGAAAGTCGCCCTTACTATGACAAAAATCGTCTATAAGTCGCCGGAGAAAAAAAAACATATGTAAGGCCAATGCTAATGGAAGGTTGATTTCTCGGTTGGTTGCCCCCCAACCGAGTAGGTGATCGAGTTATGCCCACTAGCCCAACCGAATGCAACCGATCAAACACCCAAGTTTTCATATGTTTCGGCTGGATACCCAACCGATTAAATGTGATGATTTTTGAACTTTTCAGGGGCGGATCTACACCAGTGACAGGGTGTGCACGTTTTCTTCTTGTAGTGTAAAAAAACTATGTTTGAACGTTTTCTTAATTAACTTATGAGGAGTGCATTCCCAACAAAAACGGGATGCATACCCCTGTCCAATTGACCATCGTTCAAATATTCAAGTGATACAATTTAAGAAATAAAAAAAAGAATGAAAAAGAGGTCTCGTCGCCGGTAACAGAGTATGTGAACGGGTTGTGTTGGAGAAGAAGATAGAATATTGAGAAGTATTTATGTTTATCTCACATAAATCTATACTACTTATAATGCATCTTGTACCTTCCCTCCTATAATTTTTTAAGATTTACTAATATAGAACTTTTAAGCAAATACAAGTAAAAAAAACATAAGTTACAACTATTTGAAGCACAAATAAAAACTAAAAAAACACTATTCAACATATACAATTAATACACTATTTAATTTATCCCTTCACCAAAATATACAACCATTTAACCACAATGTACAATCTAATCAAGCTACTAAGCCAAGCACTTAAAAATAAAGCCATTAGGCTGCCCGCAGTGGTCGGTCTACCGATTCGGTCGCCATTGCGCCGCCTGAGTCGCCGCCATTGCAGCATGAGGGTCGAACTAGGTCGGTCGGCTCCAAAATTGACCAAGGGTTCATCCCCTCGACCGATAACTCATTCGACTAAAAAACAAAAAAGTGAACCGTTACATTATTGAAAAAACATTTTTAACTTTGTAAGATTTTCTTTTTTTTTGTTGACTAAAATACACCGTTAGTCCCTAAACTTGGCAGGACGGATCGCGATGGGACAAAACTCGCCCTTTTCATCGCCACAGGTCCAAACCTTAACCATTAAATGCCAGATTCGTCCCTTGACCAATAACGGCGTTGTCAACGTTCCGTTATACGCAAAAAAAAACCCCGTAATCATGTTACTGTTGAGGGTACAATAGTCATTTTATTTTATATACTGTAGCACCTGTCTTGTCCAATTTCCCGCCATTTTGTACAATATAACAAAACCGTGTACTCATTGCTCATCCCCAAACTTGTTTTGGAAGCCTACCCAGAAAACCCTAATGCAATGTCTATCATCAAATCAAATAATCTGAGTAAGAAAATAACAAACAACCACCTTGGATTTACTCTGTGGCGAGTAAGGGAATATCCATTATATGATGATCGTGAAACGGAGGAAAAAGCTGCAGTCAAGAGATATTGTAAGTCTTTTTTGGTTAGAGCCTATTACAATCATATGTTAGTACGACTGATTAAGTTATTCCCCTTTTAGGTAACTTTAGCTTAACAATGTTTTTGTATATTTTTTTATACAGCGGGTGAACCTGGATCGTTTAGCATGATGTTCCATTATGAAGGTACATTCAAATACTTTCCAGGTAGGATATATCAAGGAGGCAAGAAATGCCTTGTTGATCTTGTGGAAATAAAAGAGGTATCTGTTGATGAAATGGATGCTCTCATGACCCAAATCGGTTATGAGTTTGGACAAACCAATTATTTCTACTTTCTTAAGCCTGGTTGTACATTAGACGACGGTTTGTTTTCTTTGCGTGAACCTGCTAATCTAGACTTGTTGAAAGATGTTGTCATACAACATAAGCTGATAGACGTGTATGTTGAAATAGGGAAGACTAGATTAGAACTTTCTGAAATGTCCCCACCTTGGTTTAAAATTGCCAATTGCGTTTTGCGATCCAATGCGCTCAAGTTCCCAGAGGCCGATGCGTGATGCGTGATGCGATTGCGAGGGCAATTTAGACGCAATGCGTTTAGTATTAAAAACAAAAATAAATATTATACATAATATATTTTACCAAGTACCAAGTAAATGCAATAAACTTGTAAATAAATCACTAACATATTGGCCAATAATCCATTTTATAAACCCCTAGTCATAATTATGTGACTCGTGGTTACGAAATTATGTCATAGACCCGCGGTTCTGAAATTCGTTTATGTTATAGACTTATGTTCCCTTTCAACTTCAAGTAAATGAAAACGTAATGGCCATATCACAACTAAATGGAAACTTCACAACTAAATGTACAATCGATGTGTGCTTTCTTACACTAAAAACCCAATTATTGAAAATAATTTAAGTTTTCAAATGCAATATCAAGCAGATTGCACAATGTCTTAACTAGTACTGGACTATTGGGTAATGCAATTATAAGCACTAAAATAGCATGGACATAATCCAAGATCATATACTGGTAATCATGAATTTCGTAAATCTAAACATGCATATGTTTTGGTTCTATATTTTATGACTAGACCATTTTATTTATCAATGAAGTTTTATTAACATGATCTAAATATCCCAAATTTCAAATTGCGCTAATTGCGACTATTGCTAGCATTACACAATTGCGATAAATTGCGGTTGATTGCGAGCGCAATTCGGGATGGCCTCGCATTAGCTACCATGATGCGAAATTTCAAAAGCAATGCAATGATGCGTGCAATTTGTGCAATGATGCGCGCATTTTTAAACCAAGGTCCCCACAATCAATTAAGACTGTGTTTTGGAAGATGGATGAAGATAGGAGAAAAGTTTCTACTGCGGCTATTCAATCCTGTTGTAGACGGTTGGTGTTAGATGATATAGATAATGAACCTTCCCTAGATCCGTTTATCCAACTTACACAATTTCCTGTGGACGTCAATGATATTGGTGAATCTAGCAATTTGCCAAACATTGAGCCACTCTTTTCCACCTTAGACTGCTCATTTGCTAGCCAACCTGTTCAAAACAGTGAGCGTGCTTTAGTAGTTATTGATGAGGACAATGCTATAAAGGAGCCTGATAATGTTGAGGTTAATCTGTTTAGAGTGAGTCAGGGGAAGGACTTTGACAAAGGTGGAACAGCACTAGTTGATGTCAATAACACCTTTGAGGAGCCTGCAAATTTTGAGGTTAATCTGTTTCAATTGACACAGGAGAAGCATTTACACAAAGCAGGCAGACCACTAGTTGATGTGAATAACAGGTTTGAGGAGCCTGATGTCGATGTAACTCTGTTTCAACTGACCCAGGATAACATGGAAGAGGATCCTGTTGTTGATCTTACTCTGTTACAAGCGAGTGACACTAGTGAATTTGGCAATGCAGTTGAACCAAATCAAGATAACACTTGTCAAGAGAATGATGCACAACTTGGTATGCTACAAGTAGGTCAGAGTAATGATTTAGGTGAAGAAGGAACAACCAGTAATATAAGTGATGACAGGCAATTGGTAAATGATTTACCTGTGATGGTTGATGAAGTATTTTGCAGTGAACATGTTAGTTTCCAACACGCACACTTTGCTAATGGCGTCTATACCACTTTTTTCTATACTGGTCAGGAGTTTGGTACTGCAGGGGAAGTAAAAAACCTAGTAAGAGAGCATTCAATAGAAACTAGGAGGGAGTTGTTTTTTTTGAAGAATGACAAAACAAGAATAAGGGTCAGGTATAGGGGTTGTGTTCCAGTTTCAGGCCCAACTGAAGGTCCTGGACTGGATATTGGCCCATCTAGAAGTCCATTAAGCAGAAGGGGTATAAATGCATTGCTTTCTGGCAAAAAGGACCCTTCACAAATACTCTGCCCATGGCTATTATTTGTCGGCAGGAATGGTGAGACAAGTATCTGGTCGGTCAGAACATATAATGAGCAACACACTTGTTTGCAATCAAGGGAAGTCAGAGCTTTTGACCTTCGCTATATCTCACAGAAAATTACAGCACAAGTTGAAACAAATCCAGAGCTTCCTGTCAGGTCTGTGCATAATCAACTTACCAACCAATACGACCTTTAAGTGTCCCTGCAGAAGGTTTTAAGGGCGAAAAACCTAGCAATAACAGCCACAAGGGGTCAATTCAAGCTACAATTTACCATGTTGAGAGATTATGTTCAAGAGTTGCAGAAGACAAACCCTAATACAACAGTGGAGATGAATGTGGAACGACCTCCGGATGAGTCTCTTCCAACCAGAGAATTCAAGAGAGTGTATGTTTGTTTAGGTGCACCGAAGCAAGGATTTAAAGATTGTGGGAGATCGTTGTTGGGGCTGGCTGCTTTTCCAATTCGTGGTCTTTTCAATGGTCAACTGATGACAGCTGTGGGAATTGATAGCAACAATGGTATATACCCTTTTGCTTATGCTTTTGTTGATTCAGATAACATAGGATCATGGACTTGGTTTCTTCATTGTTTATCCGATGATATAGCACTTGGGCCAATTTCAAGCATCACTTTTATTACTGACATTAATAAGGTACTCTCTTACTCTGTTCATGAATTTAAGTCTCACTGTTTTGAAACAGACAGTAAAGATATTTGATTTTGTGCAGGATATAAGTAGAGCTGTAGTAGAAGTTTTTGAAAGTGCATAACACAGATTCTGTATTAAAAGCATTCATGAGAAAATGAAATTGCAATGAAAAGGTAGGGCCTACAAAGACCATCTGTGGAAATGTGCAACAACCTCAACTGTTGTACAGTTTCTGAAAGCTATGGCTGATCTCAAGAAACTTAATCAACCAGCCCATGATTGGTTAAGTAAGATACCGCCGATTCATTGGTCAAGGTCATATTTTTCATGTAAGTGATCTATCAGTTTCACTTACTTTGTATTCATAAATGCAGTATAAACAGTTATAATTAATACATGTTTATAACTTGTCATCTTTAGGGAGAGCTACTTCTGATGTGTTACTTAATAACATGTGTCAAGTGTTTCATGAGAAAATAAAAGAGGGGTTAAGCAAACCAATTATTACAGCCTTAGAATACATCAGGGAATACTGTATGAAGAGGATAATGCATGTTCTTATGATGATTGAGAAGAGTGATGGGCCACTAACACCAACTGCACAACACATGCTAGAGGCTATTAAGAAAGAGGCTGTTAAGTATAATGTGTTATGGAATGGGGGATCTAAGTTTCAGGTTAGTGGACCATGGGTGACCAATGTGTAGTTAATGTTGTACACAAGACTTGTACTTGCAGAAGGTGGGAGGTAACAGGTTTACCATGTAAACATGTTGTTGCTACCAATTGGAATATGGCTTTAAATGGCCAACAAGTCGGAGCTGTAGAAACATGGGCTCATCCTTGTTACTATCTTCTCACTTGGGAGGCTACCTACAAACACCATGTCCAGCCTATAACTAGCAGTGTACATTGGGAAAAATCAACTATGCCAACAACAATTGTTCCACAGAAAACCGAAACAAACCCGCCTACCGCAAGAGGTAGAAAAAGAGTTAGGATAGCTCCTGAAACTGAAGAGATTTTGAAGGATGGTAAGCTGTCAAGGGCTTGGAAGAGTGTCAGGTGTAGTATTTGTGGCATTGCTGGACACAATAAGGTAACATGCCTAGGGTATGCTGGAGCTGGAAGTAGTGGAACTGCCAATAAGGGAAATGTCAAACAGGTGCCTACTAAAGCTGCAGGAAAAAAGAAACATCCTAAAGGTAAAAAGGTGGCAGTAGATAAAGTAGCTGAAGGTACAGGTGTTGTTGTTGAAAGCCAAGTTAGTGCAGTTCAAGGAAGTGGTGTTCAATCTAAAAATCAAGAGCCAGCAACTGAAGATCCCATCATACATGATGCATCCCTGTCACAATCCCAGCAACATCAAGCTGAAGCAATTGTCGATCCCATCATGCATGAGCAAGCCCAGTGTCAATCCCAACAACATGATCAATCCCAGTCTGATTCTCAGATGCAGTCAACTGATGTTCAAGCACTTTCTACTTCAACCCAGCCTGCTACACGAAGAATGACTAGGCAGCAGGCTGCACTGGAAAGAATGATGGCCTCACCATAGGTCAAATCTGTTATGTTAATTATCTAGACGATGTTTCATCTATGTTATTTTCGATGGACAAGTTATGTACTCTAAAAACATATGTGTGTGTGTGTGTCTAACTGTAGCTCTCATGCTTTGAAAAGTATGCAATTTTATGCAGTTGGAATTATATCCATTTGCATTAACTATGGAACCATGTCATTATTGTGTATTTTTTTAGATTGACTAAGCTTGATGTGTGAATAATTTGCATCAAAAGTAACCAAAGCTAAATAGAACCTTATAAGAATGTTGACATTTAAAAGTCAACCCTAAACAAATTGCTAACCATCTGCATACCCATAAGGCATATAAAATCAGAAACAAACAAAACTGAATACTTCATAACAAGGTTACTACAATTCAAGATACAGAACATTAACCAAGTAGCCTCATTACATAAAAGGTTAAAAAGTTATCCCAATGCATAAACAATTAAGAACAACATCCAACTTAGCACCAGGTAAATCTTCCACTTCCACACATCACCTTGAGCAGCTACTAATCTTGCCTCAAGCTCATTTCTCCCCCTCAAAAGTCCTGGTATGATCATTCTTGAACGAGCACAGATTTCAGGATCATACCATCTTATCCACCGACAAGAAGACCCCTATTGATGATTATGACAAGTCATTAAACAACCACCGTTGTTACAAACTTACACACGAAATATTAAGACGCACTTACTTGAACATGACAACCAAAGAATCGACGCCCTGGGTTGGCAGAGGTCCACGAAGTGCGAATAATAGCTTGCTTACCACACCAGCAACGTACCATCTTCAAACAATTATCGTTTTGAAGAAGACGGGTTTTGAAGGATAGTTTAGGGATGGGTGATAAATGTAGACCAAACCTTGTTACACACATATACTAGCTACATACACTGTACAACGGTTTTATTTAGTACGCTTCAGTGAAAGACGGTTTTGCCCTCACCAACATAACGTTGACAACGACATTATTGGTCAAGGGACGAATCTGGCATTTAATGGCCAAGGTTTGGACCTGTGGCGATGAAAAGGGCGAGTTTCGTCCCATCGCGATCCGGCCTGCCAAGTTTAGGGACCAACGGTGTATTTTAGTCTTTTTTGTTTGTTAGGCTACCCACTGGTCACTCCCCAACTCACAGTAATAACAAAGATCTACGTAGACTCGAAAACGAAAAAGAAACTAAACAAGATCTCCGTTATTATTATTTCTAAATTAATTGTTAAAAAAAATATGACCGATAACATCACATTTCAGAAAATTCAGTTACAGAGTACCCGTCGCCGCATCGCGCAATACTAAAATATCCCCTCAAATATATCACGATAAATGAGTCCACTAGGCCCATCCCACTTTAATGAGCTGTTATTAAGAATCAAATTTACATTAGTAAGATGTTTTCATTAATACATTTATTTCTTTCAAATGGTTATTTACTTTGGGATTCCAAATATAATTAGACATTAGGATTTTTCATGTACTCTATGATTTAAGATTTATAATTATTAGTACTTGCTTCATTTTGGTCATCTTGTTGAATATGAATACTTCATACGTTTAGTTACAAGGTGCGTGTATATCATATATGGGTTTTGTTGCATTTACCGTAATGTTGTTTTTAGTTGTAATGTTTATTTAATTATAAATAAAATTTTAATTTGAAAAAAAAAAACAGTTATGGTCGTTATTGTGGTCACTATTAGCAAATTGTAGTTGTGTATATTCTTGAAGAGAAAAAGCTGACGGGACGCTGATGTGTCAGAAGGAGACCACGATACTTACGGTCATAATTAGCATTTGCATAACAGATGGCTTAATACATTGGGCCCTACACGGTGTCATTCTCCGACCGTCACATCCCCCATTCCAAATCCCAAACAACCCCCCTTTCACACTCTCCACATTTGCACTCTCAGTGTAAAAATAACCAACACTCATTTCACACACTCACACATACATTTTGTCGGTGGTCAGTCCATCAACCAAACCAACCAAACCATGGCGATCTCCGGCGCCAGTCGGAGCTCTCGAACCTCCCCCCTCCTCACATTTCGTATTCTCTCTTTGGCCCTCATCCTCTTCTTCACACTCACCTTCTTCTTCACCTCTTCACACGACGTCGTTTCATCTAATTCACACTCTGTAAGCATCTTATATCACTTTATTTTCATTCAATTGTACAAATTAGGTCATTCCGGAACTCAAACTATATTATCATTATAGATCTATACTTGCTTTCAAATCCGATCCATTTATATACATTCATAATAATACTTTATAAATTAAAACTAGTATTTATAAATTGATAATACTATTTTTAATATGTTAAGTTTATATAAATTTTGTTTAATTCTAGAAATTAGGTTATACCGGAACTGAAAGTGTTACTAATCACGTAAATATAAACTTGATCTCGAATCCGATCCATCTAAATTTAGTTAATTATAGTGCTTTATAATGTGTTAATTTTATATAAATTTTGCGTAATTGTAAAAGTTAGGTTATACCGGAACTGAAACTGTTTTATTAATTAGATCTATACATATAACTGTATTTTCATTTAGATAATGTATTTGTTTTATATAATTGTGTTGATTGTAGAATTTAGGTTATGTGTTAAATACGAACGAAACGTTAGTCGTTACTCGTTACGTAGATCTCTACTCGCGTTGAAATCTGATCTTGTAAAAACGTTATTATCTGATCATATAATTTGTTAATGTGCTAATTTTATAAAATTGTGTTGATTGTAGAGATTAGGTTTCGCGTTAGATACGATTGAGACGGTGTCATTACGCAGATCTGTACTAGCATTGAAATCTGATCCGTTAAAGCCTAGATTTGATCAGATTCGTAAACAAGCAGATGATCATAGATCGTTAGCGTTAGCTTACGCGGCGTATGCGCGTAAACTAAAGCTTGAAAACTCGAAGCTCGTTAGGATTTTTGCTGATTTGTCTAGGAACTATACGGATCTGTTGACGAAACCGGTTTATAAGGCGTTGTCGGAGTCTGATGCGAGTATAATAGATGAGCAGACGTTAAGGCTGTTTGAGAAAGAGGTTAAGGAGCGGATTAAGGCGACGAGGCAGGTGATTGCGGAGGCGAAGGAGTCGTTTGATAATCAGCTTAAGATACAGAAGTTGAAGGATTCAATATTTTCGGTGAATGAGCAGTTGACGAAGGCGAAGAAGCAAGGTGCGTTTTCGAGCTTGATTGCGGCGAAGTCGATACCGAAGAGTTTGCATTGTTTGACGATGAGGTTGATGGAAGAGAGGATTGCGCATCCGGATAAATACAGTGATGAAGGAAAGGAACGGCCGGTTGAGTTTGATGATCCGAAGCTGTATCATTACGCGATTTTCTCGGATAATGTGATTGCTGCGTCGGTTGTGGTGAATTCGGCTGTTAAGAATACGAAAGAGCCTTGGAAGCATGTTTTTCATGTTGTGACGGATAAGATGAATTTAGGAGCGATGCAAGTTATGTTTAAGATGAAGGAATATAACGGTGCTCATATTGAGATTAAGGCGGTTGAGGATTATAAGTTTTTGAACTCGTCGTATGTTCCGGTGTTGAAACAGCTTGAATCGGCGAATTTGCAAAGGTTTTACTTCGAGAATAAGCTTGAGAATGCAACAAAAGATACGACGAATATGAAGTTTAGAAATCCTAAGTATTTGTCGATTTTGAATCATTTGAGGTTTTACTTGCCTGAGATGTATCCAACGCTGCACAGGGTTTTATTTTTGGACGATGATATTATTGTTCAGAAGGATTTGACGGGGCTTTGGAAGATAGATATGGATGGTAAGGTGAATGGAGCTGTGGAAACTTGTTTTGGGTCGTTTCATCGATATTCACAGTACATGAATTTCTCTCACCCTTTGATTAAGGAGAAGTTCAATCCTAAGGCGTGTGCATGGGCTTATGGGATGAATTTCTTTGATTTGGATGCTTGGAGGAGGGAGAAGTGCACTGAGGAATATCATTACTGGCAAAATCTGGTATGATGATTCTCCTTTGTAAATACTCAATATATTTGTACTGATAAGTGATTACTTTGATTGTGTGACTGTCTAGTTTCGATGTTAGACTGTTTAACTTGCTTAAAAATATAGTCTAATATGTTTTTTATAAGAATTGGCCTGCTTGTTTGCATTAATGTCCCATTGACGCCCAAGGAACCATATTTTTGAGGCAGATCTGATTGGATCTGTCAGTGAATTGACCTGACCTAACTCATGACCCGATCTTGATCTGACCCATTAGCTAATGGATCTTGATTGGCCACAAGATCCAACAGATCCTGATAAATGGATCGAAGACCCATATTTTTGAACAATTGAGCCTATACTGCATACATTTACTTTTTTCTTGAAATTCTTTTTATCTTATATACGGAGTATGTATGCTTGTACTCATCAGGAAATCCTTATTTTTAAACAATTGAGCCTATACTATATATCCTGTTGTGTTCCTATGTGATTATGAAAAATTCTTTTGTGTGGTTCTGTTTATTTGATCTTTTAACTAAGAATGGTAAATTTTATTTTTGCAGAATGAAAACCGTACTTTATGGAAATTGGGGACACTACCACCTGGTCTGATCACATTTTATTCCACAACTAAACCTTTAGAAAAGTCCTGGCATGTTTTGGGACTTGGCTATAATCCAAGCATAAGCATGGAAGAGATCAATAATGCTGCAGTTGTTCATTTCAATGGGAATATGAAACCATGGCTTGACATTGCCATGAACCAATTTCGCCCACTTTGGACCAAATATGTCGACTATGATATGGAGTTCGTGCAGGCCTGCAATTTCGGTCATTAAACTTAATGTTTCGAATGGTTGTAGCTCTTATCACTCAGTAATACTAGTCCTGCTTGGAGGATATTCTTTATACCTTTACACGTAAACTGAACGCTTCATCAAATGCTGTGGAGTTCCTATTGTTGCCAGTTCCAAGTTTGGCGCCATCGTTTCATATATTAGTTTTGAAATTCATTTCTGAAGTGTTCATAGTTTTAGAGTTAATTTATACTGCTACATGTTTAAGTAATTGATTATGAGAATGCAGAACAATATATACAATGATAGTCATGACTTGAGCTTTTTAAACTCCCTTGTTACTTGAACTCAAATACTTCTGCTAGATTACGTTATTGGTTGCTTTTGGATGGAAGGGTTCTGATGAGCCGTTAAGTTTTTGGATGGAAGGGTCGTGATAAGCCGTTAAGTTTATGAGTAATATCAATGTCTTCATAAAGTTCATCATAATTTCTATCTTATCATTCACTCACCAGTTTCTTGGATATCTATTAGACGTTTCATGGTGAGCGATGATAAACGTGTCATCCATTCACTCACCTTCTTGAATTTTTGCAGGCTTCCGATAAACTTAATCGGGTTTAATGCTTTGTCAATTTTTACAGAAAAGTTGGGAAATCTACATCCCTTCATCAACAAACGTTAAACAGTAGACAATGGTTTATCAATTTTTACAGTTTACACTCATATCAGAAAAGTTGAGAAATCTACATCTCTTCATCAACAAACGTTAAACAATAGACATTTTTAAGAATGAACGATGCAAATGTTTTCCCGTTAACATGAATCTAACATGTAATAGTGATTTTTGTTATGCGCTACTAGATGAATCGAGATAGGAAGAAAGAACAATTCATGAAACAATGTATATCAATTGATATGAACTTATCTCATACTAGACTCGCATCAGTTCATAAGTCTAAGCGTAGAACTCACTCAAAAAGCTAGTTTGATGAGGAGGGGTCACTTAGACATTATAAACCATCAACCAATCCCATACTTGACCGATGTGGGATCGTAACAATACCCCACCCTTGAAGAACTAACGTCCTCGTTGGTCACGGCTATGTTGGTCGCGTTTGGCAACCTCTTTCGGTCTAAACCACCACTCCATAAGCCACCACTCAGAGTGTTGGAACCTCGAAAAGTAGGGCTAGCTCTGATATCAATTGTTATGCACTGATAGGTGAATCAAGATAAGAAAGAACAATTCACGAAACAATGTATATCAATTGATACGAACCTATCTCATACTAGGCTCGCATCAGTTCATAAGTCTAAACGTAAAACTCACTCAAAAAGCTAACTTGATAAGGAAGGGACATCTAGACATTATAAACCACCAACCAATCTCATACTTGACTGATGTGAGATCATAACAATTTTTTGCAATTTCTTGTTTTCGTCTTTTTGCATTGTTGCTTCACAATATCATAAAACCATGAAATCCAAAATATCTTCTAATCTAAAAAAAGAAAAAAACATCAAACCTCTAGTCCTCTAGCTACCTAGATTTTTCAAACGCAATGTTTGACCTTATAATATTATAACCAACATATTTGACTTATGAATTATGATACCTACAATAGTTATAAATCAAACGAGTTTGAGAGACTTATGAATTATCCCTCCTTAGTTAAACATAGACTATTATCTTTTTTTTAGCAGTAAACATAGAGTATATTTTGGGTGGAGAATTTGTGTAATAAAAACAAACGCAATGTTTGACCTTATAATATTTTAACCAGCATATTGGACTTTATAAATTATGATACCTACAATCAAAGACGGAATTTAGGGTGCTTTATTATGACTATTAAAGTGATTAAAAGTGTTTGTTTAAAATGAGAGGGTCCATTACTATTGTAATTAACAATAGATATAATTCATACTCTATATACATCTAAAGAGGTAGAAAAATGGATCTTTCATTGGTGAGAGACCCACCACTACTATTAAACACATACCCATTGTCATTCATGACTGCATACCAAACGCACCCGGTGTCGTTTGATTTTTTCTCAATAATCATTCTTTTCATGTTTTTATTTTTTTTGTTTATGTGAGCGCAAATGTTTTTTTTTTTTTTTTTTTTTTTTTTTTTTCGATATAAGTAATTCTTTTAACTTTTTCCATCTTCTAAATTTTAGACATTATCTTTCACTTCTTACATCTTTTTTCACAAACCCTACATCTCTTTTTCAATATCTTACATATTTTTTACGTTTTGGCCGTTTTTTACGTTTTCGTCCATTTTTTAAACATTTTCATCCGTTTTTTACGTCTTCATCCGCTTTTTTACGTTTTCGCCCGTTTTTTAAGTTTCGTTAGCTTTATTACGTTTTCGTTCGATTTTTTACATTTTCGTCTGTTTTTTTACGTTTTCATTCATTTTTTTACGTTTGCATCCGTTTTTTGTATTTTCGTCCGCTTATTTACGTTTTCTTCCGTTTTTTACGTTTTCGTCCGTTTTTCATGCTTTTGTCCGTTTTCTTACGTTTTTGTCCGTTTTAATCTGTTTCTTTACCGTCTCATTTTTTTTTGCTTTTTCATCCGTTTTTATATGTTTTCGTCCATTTTTTTACGCTTTCACCTGTTTTTGTCCGTTTTCTTACGTTTTCGTCCGTTTTTTTACGTTTTCGTCTGTTTTCTTACGTTTTTGTCTGTTTTCTTATGTTTTCCCCTTTTTTTTACGTTTTCCTTTGTTTTTTTTAACGTCTTCGTTTGTTTTTTTAACGTCTTCGTTTGTTTTTTTTACATTTTCGTCATTTTTTTACGTTTTCGTCTTTTTTTACATTTTTCGTCTGTTTTCGTACGTTTTGTCTGTTTTCTTACGTTTTCGCCTATTTTTTTACGTTTTCGTCCGGTTTTTATGTTTTCGTCCGTTTGTTTACGTTTTCGTCCGCTTTTTTACGTTTTCATTCGTTTTTTATGTTTTCGTATGTTTTTAACATTTTCGCCGTTTTTTTACGTTTTAGTCCATTTACGTCAGTTTTTTTTTATGTTTTCGTCCATTTTTTCACTTTCACTTCGTTTTTACGTTATAGTTCATTTTTTAAGTTTTCATCTATTTTTTTTTTTTACGTTTTCATCCATTTTCATTTGAGTTTGTAAGTTTTTTGTACGTTATTCTACATTATCTTATGTAACAAAACGTAAGATAATGTAAAAAAACGGACGAAAACATACGAAAACGTAAAAAAGAAGAAGGAGAAAACGTAAACAAACAAACAAAAACGTAAAAATGGTCAAAAACTTTAAAAACTCGAAAAAACAGATGAAAAAGGATGAAAACGTAAGGAAACGAACGAAAACGTAAAAAAACAGACGAAAACGTAAAAAAACGGACGAAAACAGACTAAAACGTAAAAAACAGAATAAAACGTAAAAAAACATACGAAAATGTAGAAAAACAAACGAAAACATAAAAAAACGATCGAAAACGTAAAAAACAGGCGAAAACGTAAACAAAGACGAAAACGTAAAAGAGACAAAGTATGTTTCGTCCATTTTTTACGTTTTCGACCATTTTTTACGTTTTCGCCCTTTTACGTTTTCGTATGTTTGTTTACGCCTTCGTCCGTTTTTTTACGTTTTCGCCTGTTTTCTTATGTTTTCGTTCGCTTTATTATGTTTTCGTTAGGTTTTTTATGTTTTCGTCCGTTCATTTACGTTTTTGTTCGTTTTCTTACTTTTTTGTCCGTTTTCATCCGTTTCTTTACGTTTTCGTCTTTTTTTACATTTTCGTCCGTTTTTACGTTTTCGTCCGTTTTCATACGTTTTTGTCTCTTTTCTTACGTTTTCGTATGTTTTTTACGTTTTCGTCCGTTTATTACGTTTCTTTTGATTTTTTATGTTTTTTTTGTTTTTTTTACTTTTTCTTTTGTTTTTTTATGTTTTCTTCTGTTTCTACGTTTTCGTCTGTTTTCTTACGTTTTTGTCCGTTTTCTTACGTTTGCGCATGTTTTTTACGTTTTCGTCAGTTTTTTTATGTTTTCGTCCGTTTTTTACGTTCTCGTCCGTTTTCTTTCGTTTTCGTTTGCTTTTTACGTTTTCGTCCAATTTTTTTATGTTTTCATCTGTTTTTAACGCTTTCGCCCTTTTTTTACGTTTTAGTCCATTTACGTCATTTTTTTACGTTTTCGTTCATTTTTTACTTTTACTTCCGTTTTTACGTTATAATCCATTTGTTACGTTTTCGTCTGTTTTTTTTACGTTTTCATATGTTTTCATATTATTTCGTAAGTTTTTTGTACGTTAATCTTCGTTTTCTTACATTATCTTACGTAACAAAACTTAAGATAATGTACGAAAATGGAAGAAAACAAAAGAAAACGTAAAAAAACAGGCGAAAACATAAACAAAAAGACAAAAACGTAAAAATGGTCTAAAACTTAAGAAATTGACCAAAACGTAAAAAAATGGATGAAAACGTAAGGAAACGGACTAAAACGTAAAAAACATACGAAAACATAAAAAAACAAACGAAAACGTAAAAAAATGATCGAAAACGTAAAAACTATGAAAACGTAAAAAAACAGACGTAAAAGTAAAAAAACAGATGAATACGTAAAAAAATAAAAGAAAACATAGAAAACGATTGGAAACTTAAAAAAAGACGAAAACGTAAAAAAACATATGAAAATGTAAAAAGAGGTCGAAAACGTAAAAAACTACGAAAACGTAAGAAAACCATTGACCCATTTGACCCATATGACTAGGGCTGTAAACGAACCGGACGAACACGAACGGAGCCTTGTTCATGTTCGTTCATTTAATTTTAACCGGACAAATAAACGAACACGAACGCTTAAACGGACGAAATTTCTTGTTCATGTTCGTTTATTAAGAAAATGAGTTGTTCATGTTCGTTTATCTTCGTTCATTAAGACACTAAACGAATGCTAAACGAACATAAACGATCGAACATAAATGAACATAGACAAACAATCATAAAATTTATTAAAGGGAAAATTAGTCAAATAGACCGCGCGCCCTGGTGCATATCACTTTATGGACCACGCCCTTTTAAAATTCGAAAATAGACCGAGGGCAACCGCTGTTATTGGGCAACTCAACCACATTGCGACAAGTGTCCGTATGTGTAAGGTATTGTTTTTTGGGCAACTAAAAAGCGGTGGGCAACCGTATTTTTTAAAAAAGGTTTTTTTGGTCATTTTACATTATACTTCTTTATACATAAATAAAATATTTTTCATAAGACTGCTACTTCTCATTAAACTGCTGCTGCTTCTTCTTCTCAATACAGATTCAAACACACACACACACGACTCCATCAATCCCCTAACCCTAGAAAATTCTAAACACCCATTATCCAAAAAAACACACACCCACACACACGACTCTACCGAATGTTATTTTTCATGAATACAGGGGATGTTTTGATATTAGTGAAGATGATGCGGCCACTATTAGCTCAACTGATGTTGATGAAAATCCATTAGATACCGAACAGAAACTCCCTGTAAAGCTGCCAACTAAAGGTATGGACCATGAAACTGAAAGAGATGGTGCTGAGATTTTTGGAAGACAAAAGTCAATACATAAAACTACCATCCCTGGGCCAAGAAAAGCTATGAGCGGTTCATTGCTACCCAAAAATTTTGTTTCTCTTAACAAGTTAGTTGGCAATGGTGAAGGGTAATGATCTTCCTCTCATTATTTAATCTGATAATATAGTTGGAAAGAAAATTTGTGACGTCTGTGGGTCTGCCCTGGTATACTTTTGTATTTTAGTAAATTAGCAAGTAATTTGTTCTCAAAATAATATGAAGGGATTATAAATCGAGATTCCGAATAGAGCGCAATCACAGTGGTCCATTACCAAATCTTCAGAAGAATAGCATGACCAACTCGTTCTCTGGTAACCCATCGTTGACTTTTAATTACACACATGTTTGTTCTTTTATTGTCTTCCCTAATATAAGCAGCTCTATCTTTTTATTCTATTATCTTATTATTTTAGATTCTGTGGCCTGGTTTAGTAGAAGATGTACCAGAAGGATCTGTGGTCCAACGTAAGGGACGCTTTAAAATCACTACAGATTCGGGCCCCAAGGTACACAATTACAAACTTATTTTTGCTCTCTGCCTTTGTATATATACACATATACTAGTATACACATGCACAAGGTTTTGTAACAGATGCCTTTTCTTTTCCCTTCAGCCCAAAGTTCTTAATCCAAGTTCAGGTGGCATGCCTAGTCCTCCAACTCGTGCATATGTGTGTGTACAGATTCCGTGCGGTTCTCTTTATCATAGCCTACACCGGTTACGTTTCTTACTCGATCAGCAGTACTATGGGTTGTCACGACACAAGTTTCGTAGTTGACTGCACTTATTTTACATACTTTTCTTCTCTCACAAAGTGTATCCGTTGGCTGCTCAGGAGAGTATCTTTTTTCACCTACGCCGGCTACAATTGTTGGCACCTACTCATTTTCTGTTTGTTTGTTTGTTTTCTAGCTCCTACTCCGCTGCAGCCTGGTGGAAATGGGCACTTGCCAGCTGCTGCTACTAATGTAGTCGTCAACTACAGGTGCGATATCTCATCTACTATATTTTGTAACTATTTTCGGTTACCTTATTCGGTTTGTCTGCTGTCAGGTTTCGTACTGTGTTATACAATCGTTGAACTTTTTCTAACTGTCGCTTGCTGTTGCAGATTGAGTCAACGCGCCTGCCATGCATACCGTTCGCAGAAACACCCGCCGTCCTAGGGCACCTGCTGTTAGACATCATTACTATGTTAGAGTGGAATGGATTTTTTACGTCGACTTCGTATAGTTATGATAGGAGTTGATTAGTACTAGCAGTGTTTAGTATCACTAGCTGTGGGAACTTTGTACTAGCAGTGGGAAGTTTAACACTAGCAGTGGAAAGTTGGTTAGTTTATAAGGCACGTGAGGCGCAGGTGTGTTATTACACACGTGAGGTGCACGTGACAACTCTCCTTTGAAGCTAACCAACTTTCCCGCTCAAACTCTCTTTTAAATACTTGTAACTCCTATTCATTTGTTAGCTTTTGTGATATACAAGTCCAACTAAGAATTTTTCCACTCAAACATTGGATAACTAAAAGTAGAACATTATCTGTAATGCTAGGTGAAGCAGCGAGCCAGGCACGGTGAAAATACGAATTACAATTCTACTGACGAACCCAACCGTGCTCATACAAGGGTTGAGTTTCATTCTTGGAAAGATTTATTTAATGAGGTGGCCCTGATAATATATATTATGTATAAGCATTTATTGGAGTATTTATATTTCTAAATTTTGTTAAATCTTACTATTACTTTGGAATTTGGACATCTTACAGATTTTAAAAGAAACAGCTCCAACTCAGGTTATGTGCATTCCAGTTTTTATTTGTAGCTTATACATGCGATTACTTCTGTCAAGCTTGTTCATAGTTTTATTGTTTTGAATATTTTAGTGCCAGCTGTCAATATCCTTTATGGAGGCTGCTCGAGGCTGTTCGAAGGACGTATCATTTAAATCACAAATCTGTTATTACTCTTTACATGCTATCTTTATCTCCTAATTCTCATATGAGATACTATTAATATATTTGGTTTAGATCTTATAGCAGGAGGGATATGGACCGCAGGAGGGATATGGACGATAGGGGTTCTGTCAAAGCAAACATGAATAGAAAGCCCATGGTGTCTTCTAAGCCTCAGGTATTTGTTGTGGGTATTATGGGTCAGATGGGTTCTGCTTGCTAAATGATTTAACCAAAACGAGCCAAACGGGTCTAACTGGTCGAAAGTTAAGAGAAGTGTATATAAATGTATAAAACCTGATGATCACTCTATTAAAAAGGATGCATAGTTTCTGTCATATTTGGTACATTAATGATTTTACAATTTCATAATTTTAGATGAACTGTTTGTAGGAGTTTTCGGTCCAACCCATTTTGATTGGCTTTAACCACTTACCTATTCAATCTGTCTGACCCACACATCTGGCCATTCGCTATATAGTGTGTAAAAAGTTGTGTTGCAATATCTAATCGACGTGATTGTAAAACTGATAGATAAAGCAACACTCAGCTAGACCTCCAGTTAGCGCACAACAGAAGCAACGCCCACTGAAAAGACCAGCACGGCCATTTGATGACGACGATGAGGGTGAAAAAGCTATCAGTATGATCAGAAACATGTTTGGGTAGGCATACTTTCTATTATCGCTTCCATGTATTCTATAAGTGCATCCGATAACTGTTTTGAGTATTTATCTGGTATTATAGTCTTTGGTGCATTGCAATGGAATTTTTGCAAGTTATCTATGCCTAGCCTTTTTTAAATCAGAACTGGGTTTTTCTTCCAAAACACAAAAGTAGTTATATGTAGCACCTTTCTGTTTTGTACGCGGTTTAATAATTCTGTAATTTGTGTTATATTTTAATTAAATTATACTGCATCAATTTTGATGTAGCAAAACAGCTACAGTATAAATTACAGATAAAATCTTTCATGCTAATTGTTTGGTGTTCTTGGATTTTCTTGAAACAAACAACGATCTGTTTATTGGTTTTTTGCACTGCTGACTTTCTAATAGTCTGTGCGACTGTGTCTTCGAACATGATGACAATTGAATTATGTTTTGTGCAGATATAATCCCAATAGATATCATAACGATGATGACGACAGTGACATGGAAGCTAATTTTGAGGACATCATGCGGGAGGAGAAACACAGGTAATTAAAGTTGGTTAAATATAGCTTGCATGGTATTTTAAAGGAAAAAAACTTTTAAGAACTTTTCACAAGTCGCAACACATTCAGAATTTGTAGCAAAGTTCGTTAAGTTTTGCTCTTCTGATCTGCTTAATGACACTGGAAAATGCACATGGTTAAAACACATAGCTGTTGTGCATGAGTGCATCTGATATGCATTTCAAACAATAAAATTGAGATGATCCAACTCTTCGTTACAAACATGGATGTCTCGGAAGTAGAAAGTAAGATCTATTTATTTACTTGATTATTTTCCTAATACTTTTTAACATGATCAACACCTTTTTTATGCATCATTTGAATAAAGCATGAGCAAATTAAGTTGAAAATTTGCAGCTTTCACATTGCTCATAGCTGTGACATTTCCCTTCTTTGGTGATCTTCTTGGTTTTTTTGGTGGATTTGGTTTTGCTCCAACTTCTTATTTTGTAAGTGTTTAAATTAATTTTAATAAAGATTTAGATTTGGTAAAAGTAGACATACTATGTTTTTATACAAAGTATTATTTATCTTTTTTATGTTAAATCATTGTTAGTATGAATTTAAGCCAAACTAATAGTATACATGAATGTTTGAACTTTGCAGCTTCCAAGCATAATATGGCTCATACTCAAGAAACCCAAAAGATTCAGTACCCAATGGATTGTTAATTGGGTAATCATTTACAGTCATTTATTACTTCAAAGTTTAGATATTTACATTTTAACAACACTCCTCGAGCTGAATACTGGTGTATTTACAGGTGGGAATATTCATCGGCGTATTCATAATGTTAGCATCAACCATCGGCGGGTTCAGGAATATAATTGCTGTCTCCTCAAGCTACGCCTTTTATTAGTAAATTATCAGTTTAAATGGTATTGTATTTATGACTACATGTTTAAAACAAGCTGATACTATGTTTCATATTGGAAATGCGTGTTTGTAATAGAAACTTAAGGATAAAACTCACTAGAGGGTTGGATATATACATATATATGAATCATACTTGTTTGATCTATAAAGGTTTTCTGTAGTATCTTGTGGTGTCTGTTAAATATTCATGTAATCACATTACGAAAGTGTGACTCACAAAGCAAGCATTATTTGCATGTATACGAACGCAACATTGTAGTAAATGAATGCATTTGCACTTATTCGTGTAGAATTTGAGACAAAAGAATAATGGCAACAGAGAAATTTCGATTTATGTGGAGTTACAAAGCATGCCAATAAAATTCTGTAAAACCATCACAGGTTGTAGCAAATTGTGTTTCATCATCAACTACCATAAAGACGCAACTGATATAAGCATAATCTATTTCTGATGACAGTATATTAGTGCTGTTTTTAATCAGTATTTTCTGATTTCTACGAATTCTTTAAGCTTGGCCGAAGTGTCAAAAGTCTAAACGATATCTTTCCTTCAACACACCAGCTTCCTATCTTCTACAAAAAAGTAAGTAATGCATACGGTTAGATAGTTGTTAAATCAAGTTAGCACAAGTACTTTCCCATCCTACTGACATCATAAAAATATGACTTTTTGAGGTCAAACCTATGCTTTTTGACCTCAAAAGTCAAACTTGTAACCGAAGAACTTTTTATGTTTCTTTCTTAATATGAGGAAGATGATGATCACGTACCATTGTCAGTAGCAAGAATCATGATTCGATTGTTGAGAAAAATGATTGGATTCCAAAAACAATGAAAAGTATTCCACCCGATAATGCAATCTGCACGAAATATTCCAACAATTTATTTCAAACGTACAAACAACTGAACAAGACAATGATTACATTGAGAAAGCAGAAGTTGCAAGAAAAGAGAACGACTTACGATAAGAGATGAAAGGGAGCCTGCCAAGACGTGTCTCCTAGGATGACGCATTGCCAAGATCTAAAAACAGAATTGAGTGAAAAAATAGAGTTGGTTTATACTAAATAGGTTTATACTAACAAGCTTTTAATCCTTAAATATTAGAAAATTTACAATTCCATTTGGATATCAGATTCTAAACAAAACTCATGTTTAAACATCAGATACGATATGGATTTTGAGCTTCTCAAAAGAGAGAATTATTAACCATCCTGAACTCAATAACATAAGCTACAACAGTTGGCGTGTGATATCAGCAACGACACATCCAGAAGCTTTCATACACAATGGATACGGTAATTAAATCACTTAATTGTTGCACCTTTCTGCATCGTCATCAAAATCGAAGTCTTCATCTTCTTCATCAGATGCATCCTCAACAATTGCTGCACCTTTCTGCTCAAGAATGCATGTCAAAGATTAAACTTGCTCAAACTGAAGCACCGATTCTTTGAATAACCAACTTAGAAACAGACAACTGATAAATTCATATGTCAATAGTAAATATACTTAAACCTTCTATAATCAGAGCTATAAGCACTATGTGATAACAGATTATTTGTTTTATCGTAGCGTGACTGAAGCACAAGAATAAATCAAACCTTTTTTCTTCCATTATATTATAGTCAATAGTAAATGTACTACAATCACGGGTAACTTTAACCATTTACTCACTACTCATACTCCATATTTTTCCAAATTATCACCATCAAAAGTGAGAAGCCACTAAAAGCAGTAAGAAACTCTAGTCTAAACTTTCATAGCATTCAGCATTTATGGCTGATAGTCACAAGGCTTTACTAAACCAGGTTACAAGTCAAACATTGCCTTTATTTGAGGAGATTATATAATTATATCTAGTTCATTAAAAAAAAAGATCACACCTCATCCTTTTTGGCTACTTCCTCTTCATCATCGGCATTATCTCGAGCAAATAACTCAGTAAGCCAATCCTTAGCTGAGCTAACTAGAGTGTATATCATAGCCATTCTAAGGTTCTCAACCTTTCTTGAAGCAAACTCTACGACCAACTTCTCAAATGCATCAATTCCCTTGAGACGACACCCAATTACTATTGCTTGATTACTCATGTTACTACTGCTAATAAAAAAAATCACACTCCGTAATACTCATAACAACAAACTCCTGATTATGCATATATACAAATTAACACTAAACTGTATCAGTGGATCTGCACGGTACGACATTTAAGCAACAAGTTCATTAACTATTTCAAAAAAGGTGATGTTAAAACTATAGATATTAAACTCAAAAAATTACTGCTAATCAATAGTCATAAATGAGCCTACAAAATTGGTACCAATTATAAGATAAAAAATTTAACCATAATCATACTCATAAATCTAGATATGCAGAGCCAAGATTTCAAAACTTTAAACTGATCAGTTTTAATTTCCGAACCACACACCTATTCATCACCAAAACTGCAACTTAGATTCTACATGATAAAACACAGTTTACAAACAAAAAACATTGAAATCATTCCCGTTCTAGTAACAAAAATCCAGATAAGCAAAATACGCCAACAGTACAACTTATACCATGTTGCAGTTAAAAATCATAAGCATAATTATCGAGTCTCAAATGAGCTAAACTAAACAAAATATCAAACTAAACATACCTAATCAATTAAACATAACACACAAGCATATTATCAGAGTTAGAGTGAAAAATGTACCTGAAATGATAGTGACCGAGCCCATGTTTAATACCTCCTTTAAACTCGCCCGAGTACTTACTACCATCTTCGCACGTATGAACACCACGTCCATGACACTGCCCTTTAAACCACTCACCAGCATACATATCGCCAGTATAAAACCTATAAACACCATAACAAATTTCGGTTTCGACCATTACTATAAACCTTCCCTTTATAAAACTCACCCACTTCCAGAACACTTCCCTTTATAAAACCTATAAACAAATTTCGGTTTCGACCACCCACTTCCAGAACACTTCCCTTTATAAAACTCACCCTCGTAAACATCACCATTACTATAAACCTTAACCAAAAACCCCGAATTCGAATCCTCCTCAAATTTCGGTTTCGACCCAATTGACCAAACTACTTGTGGGTTTGTTTTAGATACATCATCTGATTTATAAAGTTTCAAACTTGGGAAATTTCGACTTACAAATAACCGAAAATAAGGCAAATTAGTACCATGAAAGCTACTTATATTAGTAAAAGACGACAACAAAACACAACAAAAAGTAATCACAAACAAAACATAAAGATAAAAAGATCTATAACTTAATGAAAAGTAATAAATAGAAGGCAAAAACTGCAAAATCAAAACCCTAAAAGGCACTTTAATTAAAAAAAAACTTAACATGAGTAAATTTCAAAACTTTTAAAGCAAGTGATTTAGTAGCTAAAAGGGCTTCAGAAGATGAACAACAAATTAAAGACTTTTTATTACTACTACTATTACTTAAACTCCTTCTAGTTAGTATAGGTATTCAATCCACTATCAGTGGTACCGATACCACTAGCAGTGGTACACGATACCACTAGCAGTGGTTTCGAGAAGCCTAGCAGTAGAAATTTGAGATGGTGAATCGCGAGGGGTATGTGATTTGCAAGGATACTGATGACTGGTGTTGTGACTAGCAAGGGTAGATTACAGAAACTGGATTTGGCTTAATTGATGACAATATGGAGAGATAATATGAGATGAGATGAAGAGGATAAGAGTGGTTATGTGAGGTAGAAGACAAATGGAGGGAGTGGGGATTGGGGAATAATGAAAATGTGAATTTGATTTTTGGGAAAAGTTTTGAGCGGGACTAATGAAAATGTTTAAGGTGGGTACAAAAATATAGGATGTGAGTCTGATTAGTGTGAGTCTGTAATTTTTTTTTAATTGAAAATGTAAAATAACGAAATTATCCTTGTGTATAAATATAAGTTGCCCAAAAATATAAAGTTGCTCAAAAAATAATACAAGTTGCCCAAAAAACAATACATGACATATACTTGCAAAATACGTACTTGTGTCATAAGTTGTCGGACACATGGCAGCCTCTGGTTGGGTAAAAAAAGGGCGGAGGGCAACTTGTCTATTTTCGAATTTTAAAAGGGCGTGGTACATAAAGTGATATGCACCAGGGCGCGCGGTCTATTTGACTAATTTTCCCTTTATTAAATTATGCATCTAATATCGTTTTATAAGTGTCGTCTTGTTTAAACAAACTAATTTAAAAATTATACAAGTGAAAGATTTGATATATGAACATAACTAAATAAATGAACATAAACGAATGTTAGGAATTAGAAAATTCCATAGTGAAGTATCGGTCACCCCAAATATAATCTAGCATAAGTTAGCTCGTAGACATTACGTTATTTACTAGTTATTTAGTTAGTTATTTAGTTTAGTGCAACACCGTGGAGGAAGGACGGGTCTTTACCCACTGTATGCCTGATCCACAGTCCGAAGGAGGACGTTTATTATGTAACTATAAATACCCTCTACCTCCCAAGGTAGAGGGTTGGACCTTTTAATCGAACCTTCTTTCTTTTGTTACTTTCTCTCTCTAGAAAGGCTCCCACACTACTTTCTCTCTCTAAACTCTCTTGCATAATTCGATTCATATATTGAATGTATTATGTGTTTGTGAAATCCAATATGTTTCAAATGGTATCAGAGAGTCATGGTTTGATCATCTCTCTTACTTATCCTTGCATTTCTAGTGGTTTTATATGGTTTTTGAGTTTGAAAAAGTTTAGTGGTTTTTGCATTATTTGGATCAATTCGTGTGTTAAAGTTTGAATTTTGAGTGTACTTTTGTGTTTAGAATCATTGTAAGTGCTTGGGTTTGGATTTGGAAAGCTTGAATCACTGTGGTTGAGCTTGTTTTGGATTGAAAAGTGTGTTTTTGAAGTTTTTCAAGGTAGCTACTTGAGTCTCGTTGTGTTTTTCATCGTAGCGACTTGCTTCAGTAAAAGGTAGCGAGTTGTAGTGTTAATTGTTAGCGATTTGGTCCTAGCGACTTGTCTATTGAGACAAGCCGACAAACAGTACAACTTAGTGGATTCTCCACTACGGCTAGCGACTTGGTGAAGTTAGCGACTTGCTTTCAATTTTGTTAGCGACTTGTACTTAGTATTCTTAGCGACTTGGTGTTAGCGACTTGGACCTTAGCGAGTTGCTCTTTAGCAACTTGATTGTGTCTTAGCGACTTGGCATTATAGCAACTTGTGTCTAGCGACTTGGTGCTTAGCGACTTGATTTCATAATTCTTAGCGACTTGGTTACTCTAGCGACTTGTCTTGCTAGCGACTTGTTGACTTTTCTGATAAGGTTTTAAAATGTACCTTTTTTAGGGGTCGTTTAAGCCCTTATTTGATCACTTTTGTATCCGTTATTACTTAATATCGTTCCTTTTCACGTTTTAGGTCTCTTGAAGGCAAATTGCTGTAATGACACTTATTTAGACGAAAAGGCGCGGATATACGAAGAAAATAGCCAAAGTCAAGAATCAAGACACTCAAGCAGCTAAAACACAAGGTGACGGCGTCACTGCTTAACTGCGACGCCGTCGGAGCATTTTGTGACGACACAGAAGCCAAATTTCTTATTTTCAAGTGACGGTGTCAGGCTTTAAAAGAGTAGGCCGTCGCAACTCAGACGGCCTAGATTTGATCCAGACGGCGTCATAAGCTGAAGAGGACGGCGTCACAAGCACAAGGTGACGCCGTCGCAAGACTAACATGGCCAAGACGAAACCCTAATGACGGCGACCCGACGGCGTCACAAATCATAAGGTGACGCCGTCGCATATGTAATCTTATATATAGAATCCGAATTTTTCAGTATTTGTGTGTAGTCTTTTGGAGTAAAAAACCTAAACCGAACCAAGGCTGTCTTGTACAATATTTTAGGGTTCCAAACCCTATCTTACATCAAGATAAGTGTTTTACTTCATTAATTCAATTATGTCTTCAATTATTTGTGTGTATGCTTGCATGTTCTCCATGTCCGACTAATTTATTTGTGTGTTTGCTTAGGAAATATGAAACTTAAATATTAAATATTGATTGGTTGTTTCTTATCTTAATTGATTAATGATCTAGTAATGCGATAGGTCATTCGTTGTGTAATTAATGCTTGATTAATCTTTGTGAACCTTAGGCTATAGCACTTAGAGCGGTTGTAGGCTAAACCATCCAAAGTGGGCCTTAGAGTTAGAGTTTATAATCCCTAGAGGGTTTTGTAGACGAGACCCTTTGGTAAGTTCAAAGAGTTAGGGATAAACGCATACCCTACGACTTTAGACACACAACGCGATTAAGAATAAGGACGTGACAATTCAACCATCAATAGTAGATAATTAAGGAGTAATAAAACCTAAGTGAACACATCTTTAAACTATCATACGAGCACACAACAATAGACATAGACTATCCTTAGCTTAGTTAATTAGATAAGTAGAATAATCGGTAGAAATACCAACCCCCAAATCCAAACCCCGAGATTCGTACCTTTCCATTTCATAAAATATAAAAATACAAAAATAATCATCCCTCACCTTTAGACTTAAATCGACATACACTTCAGCCTAACGACACTATTCCCCTATAGAACGATATCAATACCCGTGGCTTACCCTAATACCACACTACAACGATTAGGTTCACTGCCTAGGGTGTTATAAAACTTGCTCGAAGAAAAGGAAGTTCCTTTGACCCCGAACGACGCGTGTAGCGTTATCAAGTTTTTGGCGCCGCTGCCGGGGAATAGAATAGCTAGTTAGTAGTCCACCTCGTTTAGGTTTCTTTGCTTGATTCCTATCAAGTAAATTTTTTTCTCATTTTTAGCTTTCTCGTAGTCTATCCCCCTTCTTCGTGACCTTTGTTCGTAACCCCATCACTTTTCATCATGGAAGGTGATAACCAACCACCATTCATCAACCTACCACCAAATGACCCGCCAAGAGCCCGTACTCTTGGTGAATACTCGAGGCCAAGCCACCTAGGCTATAAGAACACCATTGAGCTTCCCGACCAAGCCCAAACTACGGCCCTGCGATCCGACACCATTCGGTTGGTGCAAAACGGATGTGCATTCCATGGACTTCGTTCCGAAGATCCTAATCAGCATCTGAGGGATTTCCTCAAAATTGTCGATTCCATTGACCTTGATGCTACTACTAGGGAGACTACGCGCCTGCGTCTCTTCCAATTCTCTCTACGGGACCAAGCTAGTAATTGGCTTGAGCGACTTCCCGCCGGCTCCATCTCAAGTTGGGATAATCTCACATCTCGCTTCCTTGCTCAATTTTTCCCACCGGGGAGAACCACTAAACTTAGGAATGACATCTTGATGTTCCAACAACGTCAAGGTGAATCTCTCTACGAAGCATGGACTCGATTCAAGGACTTACTTCATAAAGTCCCTCATCACAGCATTGATCTTTGGCTCCAAGTCCAACTTTTCTATGATCACGTCAGTCCCTCCCTTCAACGAACCATTAATTATGCCGCCGAAGGAAGGCTAAGTGACCTCACTGATAAAGCATGTTGGGAAGTCATTGAGGACCTGGCTCAATATAAAGATGAAGGTTGGGAAATTCTGATAGTTCCGGAAAATGGGCCGACCTCCCGCGCACAAGCAATTATGAATATGGAGGCACAAGTGAATGCGTTAATGGAAGTAACTACCCACGCTATTAAGCATGTAAACGCGGTCAAGGAATTTTTGCTCCCAAGAAAGTCTCGGCAAGATGAATTCGAGGACATAATGTTGACATTTGTCCACAAGCAAGAAAAGGAAATAAAACACCTCGAAGCTCAAATGCGGAAAACTCACAACACCTTCTTAGGACTAGCTGACAACTTCATGTTGAACATCCGTGAAGAAATCGCAAAGAACAATATACCTAAAAGCTAGAAAAGGTGTATGCGATACCGGGACACATTGGGATGACTCCCGGACCTTCTCCATTAAGTAGAACAAACCTCGTCAAAGAATCATATTCTTGCTTAAATTCCTGTCTCGACGTTCCCCGCATGCTCCCTAGAAACATATTCATTGGAATGGTGCACGTGTCACTTCCCAACTTCCCCAATGTTAGGGAAAGTTCTTTCGGTTTTAAACATGGGACAAAGAACCCTCACCTCCAAGACTTCGGAATTTCTGAGATCACGATTGAACGATAATTTGATATATGCATTACTTACCGTCATGGAGATTATTGGTGGATTAGCCAAATTGATCTTAAAATAAAAACTAAAATCTTTGTCAAAAATAGTAACCAGACCTTTGATCCAGGCGGATTAACAAAACCGTTTTCTTTTGCAAAAAAACTGGGCGTGACGCCGTCACATATAAAGTGTGACGCCGTCGCTAAGCCAGATCAGACGGATAAATACATCACCCATCTCTTTCATTCTTTACCCTACACATTTTTTATCCGCCCCACACCACACCAAAACGATTTCCCCACATCAAATTCACTATTTTGCCACGTCAATCTCCACAAGGTAAGTAATTTACGTTGATCTTTGTCTATTCAATTGTCCTAATTCATGCTCAATTTTGTTTTCCCCTCTTTTAATCCGAAAACCCCAACTAATTTGATCTATTCCGCCTTTGAATCTTGTTGGGCTTAAGATTAGGCGAATAATAGTGTTATCATATGGGGGTTAACCTTGCGAGAAGCCTTGACGGCTTAGGGGTCAAAACCACCTAGCCATTATGCCATTGTTGCTGCAACAAGGGTGTTTGGGTCAAGGGTTATGGTTAAAAACTTGGACTTTTCCATCGCAAATGTCGGATTCAAAATTAAGTCGAGCTGACGGCTTCAGGTGTATTCTGCGACGCCGTCAGAATCTGCTAGTGTCATCTCTTTCATCACGAATGTTACTCATTTGCTCTCCACTTATTTGAATTCCTGTTTCAGATTATCAGAAGGGTAAAGAGAACTAGGGGTAATCTTCTAGCGCCCAGGAAAACATTATTGACACAATCGTTGGGTGGGGAGTATTTGTCGAGGAAGGATGTCAAGCCCGTTACAATGATTTACTTCATCAGACTATTGACTCCGGGGCTGTTTTAGACTGGGAATTTCTCGAGGAGAATGATTTGGCTAGGGTGTTTTCAAATAGTTTTAGAAGGGACAAGTTCACTGATACCCAATGGGAAAGGCTGTTTAAGATACGAGAGCCCGTGTATGGCGAGTTGGTGCGTGAATTTCACGCATCTTATCTGTCGAATATCAATGCATGTTGAGATAACATTGATTTTAAGGGGATCCGATTTAGGTTAGGAGGGGATTGGAGGGCTATGTCGACACTTGAGTTTGGATGGAGGTTGGGATTATATACATCTGAGAATGCTGAGAGTGATGTTTTTAGGACTCAATTTGCAGCTGGAATTACCTATAAGGACGAGATGTTGGGTATTCAGTTCTGGAACACGATAGCTGATGGGGAGTACACTACTGGGAGTACCCTCGCTTCACAAATCCGGGATCCGAGGGTTAGGCTCATACATCGCTGCCTCACCTTTTCTATCACAGGACGCCATGCCACGGGTCATCGTGTTACCTTGCCTGACCTATTCTATCTTTACTGCATTTTGGCCGAGGGTGTGCACTGCAACATCCCATTCTGGTTGGCCGACTACTTGAGGACTGCTAGTGGAATAAGGATAGAGGATATGGTATATGGAGGCATGCTTATCACCCGGTTAGCTCGATCTTTGGGTGTATTGGCAGGGGAGGTACCCGCGTACCTTAATGCGGTAGCAACACCAAGGGTCGTCAAAGCTAAGTCTCTGAAAGCTATGGATGTCCTCATGGATTATGGTAGAGGTTACGCTTGGTTCCATGCTCAACCCAACATTCAGGATGGTGAAGACGACGATGATGAGGAGCCACAGATACCAGCACACCAGCAGGGGGGTGAAGCAGGAAGCTCCGCTGACGTCTACCGACAAATGTCCAGTGGGGATTGGCAGGCTTACCAGGGAGCATGGATGGGCCGCATGGATACATGGATGACACAGCAGGACCAAAGGGCTAGCTGGACCTATGACCATACTGTCAGGCAGATGCAACATCTGTCCATGCGTGATCAGCTTGATCCACATCTCCAGATCGATCCTTTCCCAGGACGGGAGGAGGATTATCCACCCTATGGGTATTTGGGCCATCTTCCCCCTGGTTATGACTATCGTTATGGACCCCCTCCCCAGTGACTCATGTATTTGTTTATGGATTGTTTATGGTTAAGTATGGTTGGTTGTTGAAACAATTTTTATTTGGGCATGTAATAATCTAGGACATCTTAATTTGTGGTAAACTTTGAACTATGTGATGTTTATGTATATTTGCAAGTGGTGTGATTTATCTAGCTTGTGTAATTGGATTGTCTATGTTAGTGTCATATATCTTTTATTGATTGCTTATTCTCATGTTTAAATTTGTAAAAATACTTTATTTTGTTTTTAACCTCGTCTTAATTGCATATAAAGGTATTTTACATAAAGGATAAGTGTAGGGAGGATTACACACGTTTTCAAAGAAACGTAAACATGAGAATAGAAATTCATTAAAAGATATATATGTGTGTTTGTTTGAGTCAAATGCTTGTATCGAATCATAATGGATGTTTTGCAGAAATTTTTCCAGATTCTAAAGATGTAAATTTTCTAGAATTTTTTCCAGAAAATCGCAGACCAGTTTTTGTCAGGATAACCTGACGGCGTCAGGATCGCAACCTGACGGCGTCAGGAAGGAGTAAAAACAACAGATTACTTTTTTCTCGTTTTCTGAGCTAACTATAAAATTTTGGAATTTTCCAGGTCTTAATTTTCCAGAAATTCTGTAAACATCCATTCCACAAGCATTATATCCTAGTTTAGTAGAGTCTTATATATATTATTACCGCTGATTTTACGCGAAGGTTTCGTTTGTTTTCTTCGAATGTGCAGGTTTTATTTATCAAGAAGAAGAAACAAAAGATTGGAAGGAGCTTTTCACGCATGCATTTTTCTTGGAAAGGATTTAACCACTACTTCACACACGGATCCTACCGAGCTAATCAGGGGAGTACTAGTTTCTTTCATTTTTGATTACCTTCCATTATCATAACTTTGATACTTTCGGGGAACATTGGCGACAATGTTCAGTTTAAGTGTAGGGAGGGAAAACAAAACGGGAACTTAGAAACTATGCTTATCCTTGATTATTTGCTTTGTCCAATTGTATTTGTGTAATAAACCATGAGAAAATATCGGTTAGGGTAATTCTGGCACCAAATTTAAAATTTTACATGACATATAGGAGTGGCACCAAATTTAAAAATACAAAAATAATCATCCCTCACCTTTAGACTTAAATAGACATACACTTCAGCCTAACGACACTATTCCCCTAGAGAACGATATCAATACCCGTGGCTTACCCTAATACTACACTACAACGATTAGGTTCACTGCCTAGGGTGTTATAAAACTTGCTCGAAGAAAAGGAAGTTCCTTTGACCCCGAACGACGCGTGTAGCGTTATCATTTTCCCGACAAAACTTCAAACGACCATAACTTTTGAACCGTAACTCCGTTTTCAGCGTTCTACCATCAAAACGACCGTGAGAACGAGGAGAATGGCACATTGTACTAACTAAAGTTCATTCGGGTCAACCCTCGAGGCCTAAATCCGCTCCGAACAGAAGTTATTGAGGTTTTTAAGTTTTTAGGCCTAAATTTCTCCGTAAAATCGTGGAACAACCAACCCAAATCACAACCAAACAACATCTCTGCTAATCCTACAAACAATCATAAGACCTAACACAAAATTGTCTATCATTTTGTCGATCTATCAGTTATCTTAACACGTTCTATTGGTCACTATATCACGGTTTCTTCTTGATTTTGTAAAATCCCGCGAAAGAATCTATTTCTCGGTTTAAGTCATAGACTTGTAAACTCCCGTGTATATTACAACATCATGTCTTACATTACTGACCCAGTGATTTCAGAAGTACTTAAATTGTATGATGCTGTGGACAACAATGATAATGTATGCTACACTGAACGATTAAAGATGATTGAATTAATCAATGACAATGTGAGATCTTCATGTTCTGAGTACAATGAGAATGAATTGCACCTGCAAATGCTACAGAATGCCATGCAAAAGCAAAGCAACATTGAACCTTATCAACAACTTCACTCTCACCTCATGCTACTTCTTCCTACATCAATGGAACGAACATGTATTGCCCTCTTCCGTCAGGACTTGTCCACATTAACAGGAACTTTGCTGATAAATCTAGAGCAATTGGAGCTACAACTTGACAAAGAGAAGGTTCAAAAGGATAGTTCCAGTGCTGCACTTCAAGTGATCCACAACCAATTTCAGTCATTCATCAGTGGGGAATTTACATCAGATTATGATCAAGACATGACTGAGATGTATTTCAAGAGACACACTGGAATGGAAATTAGCATGTTCATAGAGACACTTATCCATCTCATGGATAAAGTGGATAAGTATATTGAGGAAGTTACTGATTGGTACAAAACCGTCAAGTCTAATCACACAAGCTGGCCACTTGTGAATGGCCAACCGTAACAGACTTAAAACAGCTTAAGCACAAATGCAATTTAGATCAAAGGAATATAGGGGATTCCTGGGTCGTTAAGTCCCACGGAGGATGAATTGGTGTATAAACACTTGATCAGATGATAGAATGATCACTAAGGATAGTGATCAGTAAGGATATTGATGGATAATTACCTAAAGAAAAGATCTACAAATTACAGCGACTTAAATGCAAATTAAAAGAAATTAAAAAGTTAAAATATATTAAATAAATGCTATCACTATTTTTAGAATGATGTTTTTGCGATTTTATAAAATAAAATATATTAAATAAACTATTTTAACTAAAACGTAAACTCAAATTATCTAAAAACTAGATTTAAAATGAAAACGTAAGTTATGTCTAAAAATTACGCGAGTGCGCAAGCAAAAACGTAAATTTTATGAAATAAAAGTCCTATAAGTGTAAAAACAATTTTTTTACGTACTATATGACAAAAGAAAATTTTAGAAAAAAGATTTATATTTTTTAGACTTTTATATTTTTTATTATGAATTAATTAAGATTTTACACTAATTAAATGTTAAAAAATACTAAAACTATTTGGAAAAATCTGAAACTTTTTTATAAAATACTTAATACTAATACAAATTTATAAAAAATACAAAAACTTAAAAAGCTAGTCTAAATAAGCTGTAAATAAGCAATTAAGTACGAATAAGCTATATGAGACAAAGATGGTTATGTATTTAATTATGCAAACTATAACCAAGAAAGACCCAAGGGCGCAATGGCATACAGGTACACCACTATCACTCTCCTAAGGTGGAGGTCTCAGGTTCGAGCCTGCCTCCCACCTTTTTGCAAAAACATTTTATTTTTTTGATTTTCTTTTTGAAACTTATTAAGTACTATGTAATAAGCACTTTCTTTAACTACAACTTTTAATGAAAAGTACTAATAAGCTCTGAAATAAGCTAAAGATCTCAACAGTAAGCAAAAATATAGAATAAGCACAAGTTTAAGCTATTTGGCTTATAAGCTACTCAAAAAGCAAAATGTAAAATGGAAATAAGCTAAATAATGGTAATAAGCTAATATGAAAACCGATTAAGCTTAAGGATTGACAAATAAGCTCTGAATAAGCTCAAATAAGCACAAGTATACCTGTTTGCACAGGACACTGTGTAATTTGCTAGGCACCTATGAGCTAAAAATTAAGCACTGAGATAAGCTATAAATTGAAAACAAATGCTTGGATAAGCTAGATGACCAGTTAAGCTATTCAAAAAGCTAAATTACTCACTGTTTGGTTCACTAGATAGCTTGTGAGAAGCTTATGAAATAACTTATAAATACTGAGTAAATTATGTACTAGTTAAAATGGACAGAAATATAAGCCATGAGCAGGCTTATCAAATAAGCTATAAACTTGAAAATAAGACTTGGAATAGACACACAGCTAGGTGGCCTACTCAAAAAGCTAAATTATATAAGCTAGACTTTATTAATAAGCTCTGTAAGGGCTTATGAATCTAGATAGCTAACTGTGTGCACAGGGCATATTTTGAAAAAGGGACTTAAAAGAAAGATGAGAATAAGCTATCTATAAGCTAATTTTATGAAAGCTAGTATTTTTATATTTTTGTTTAGCAACTAAATATTAATTTCCCAAAAGGGCATAAGCTAAATATTAGTAATGAACACACAATAAAAATATTAATTTTATTCAAAAACTGCATAAAGGAAATTTGACTTTTATAAAAATAAACTAGTTTGACTTATGTGAACTTATGATCTATTCTAATGATTTATTATGTTATTAAAAGCTGTTATAAGATGAAATTAAGCTATGGTAACAACTTACAAGCTACTGTGATGATTTTTGTAATCCAAAGTCTAAACAGTGAACTGCAATGGTGAGATTTACACTAACTTTGACTTTTTACTAAAACAAGGAAGGCATTTTATTACTTGACTGACCTATATTGAACTAATATGATATGAAACAACAATAAACAACATCAAGAATAAGCTAGAACACCACTAGATCAGCAAATCCAAACAGTAATTTAGAAAGGAAATTTTAACTTACAAATGATCAAGCTCATGTGCAGCTTATCACAGAACCCATTCTACCACTATTTCCAACCAAATTCAACCCAAATAACAGCTCTGCATCAACCCAAATCATAACCAAATCCATTTCAGTTTCAACAGTTGACTTTTATTGACCAAGGTAATTTTGAGAGTAAAATTGGAGTAATGAGTTTCTGAATAAGTAGTAAGCTAGAGTAAGCTTATAAAAGCTTATTTGGAAGCTTATGTGAGCTTATTATACTTTTTCAACTTATAATCACATATACATAAACTTGTAAATTGCATAACATAACTTCGAACTTGGAAATTGAAATTGATCACTTAAAAAGTTTAATATCACACTGAGATTACATAAAAAAGTACTTGGAAGCTTAAACATAGACTAGAAATCTTAAATTTATTAAAACGACATGACAAAATTAAAATTACACTACTTGGTTTCTTCCTCTGCTTTTCCTCCTTTCTTTATAGACTTATTCTGTTCCTTGTCGACATATGAGACTTTCCCACTTGATTGCAGCCCTTGGATCACTTGAAATCATCAAAACCATACATGTGGAGTTTTTGGCGGGAAAAGTCTTGAAGCAGGTTCTTTGCATTTAATAGGGTAGTGAGTGGGCTTGCAAGGTGGAGGGGGGTGATAGTGAGAGGTAGACAGCTAGAAAGGTGAAAAAAAACCATCAATGGTTTCTGGTTTTGGGATAGCAGTGGTGAGGGAGAGGAAGTAACAGTGAGCGCGGTATTTGATTTTTTAAACACTGGGTTGGGCTGGTATTGGGCTTGGATGGATTTATTGGATTTGGGTTTAACAAAATAGGGTCCGTTTGGTTTTTGTTAATAACACAAGGACCTTAAATGTAATATTCTGAAAGTTAAGGACTAAACCTGCAAATATTACAAAGCTAATACAAGGGTTAGACTTGCCAAGTTTCAATTACCAAAGGACCAAATTTGTATAAAGTTCCATTTTTATAAGTCCAGGGACCAAAACTGTCAATTTTGAAACTTTAGGGATCAAACTTGTAATTTCTCGAAATTTATCATAAGGACCATTATTGTCATTTATAAATAGTACAAGGTTTATTTTTGATTATTTTCTCTTTTAAAATTCACCAAGGACTATATTTGACATTTTTCAAAGTTCAGGGACTAAAGCTGTCATTTTGTAAATTTTAAACTTTAAAAGGTTTATTTTGACAACTTTTGAATCCTATGGACCTTAAATGATATTTTACAAGTTTTTGAATTACCAGGGACTAGATTTGACAAATTTTGAAACTTGGGGGACTAAAACTGCCAATTATGCAAACTTGATACGTTTTTCATCTGATTTTGGAATTTTTGCATTTAAAACACATAAAACACTTGTTTGTGATATTTTCATCATTTTGATGCATTTCTGAGTGTTTTCAGATGATTTTGCAGTTTAGATTGTACAAAAATGATGAGTATTTAGACACTCATCAATCCCCCACACTGAGATATTGCTAGTCCCTAGCAATGATTTAAGAAAATTAATGGATTTTATCTCTTTACCAAAAGCCATTACTTCTGGAGTAGCCAATTGTTTCAGTTCAAGTAAGAACCTTGGTACAATGATAACCAAATGATTTTGAGCAAATCATAAGCTTTCAACGGGTTTGATTTGTCTTTACCAGAAGCCGTTTGCTTCTGGACTAGCCAACTCTTAGATAAATTATCAATATTATCTTTGGTGAGCCGATTACCAATTATGGATTTCCAACTGCCTTTACCACAAGCCATAAACTTGCGGGCTAGCCAACTCTTCACTAGTTTAAAGATATGGTGAGTTGAACACCATACAATTTTGGGCAAATTGCAAGCCATAAACGGATTTGAGATATCTTTACCAAGAGCCGTTTGCTCCTGGATTAGCCAATCCTTATGTGGGTTAGACATGGTGGACTGATTACCATTTGTTGTGTTTACTACATAGTACTTCCACTAAATAAATTTTTTTAAAATTTGGCCATTTTGGGGGAAAAAGGGACTAAAAGGGTACATTTATGATCAAATTCGCCAGAATTTCCCCCCCACACTTAGAAATGAATATTGTCCTCAATATTCAAAGTACCGGCTGTTATGCCGAAACTTAGAACGTAAAAAGATAACATTACTAGCTAAGTGTAGAAACACAACAATTATTCTCTTTTTTAATATTTACAATTTCATTGATTTTTAAGGTCTATAAACAACATGTGGGGCATCTCCCCCACACTAAGGTGGTACACACGGGTGAAAACCCATGTTTAGCTACTGTTTTTGATTTCCGAGTCGCTAGCTTGACTCGACCCCGAATTAATTTGTTCATGGGGAAGTAAGTGGAAGAAACAATCTCCATCGGACTTTCATTCAAGATGTTTGTATAAACATTGAAGTACGTGAAAGTTCCACACCGATGAGATATACATAGAACCGGCTCAAAAATGATTAATGAAAATGCCGGGATCAAAAATAGTGTCTTCATTCCCGAAGGAGAAAAGGGAACGAGAAGTCACACCATATGTGAAGAAAAGGAAGAAAATCATGATAAAAATCATGACTAACTCATAATTATCAGAAGGGGAATTCATGATTTCTGGATCATGAATCTCATCATTAAAGCTCATTTGATCAAGACATATTCTGGGTGGGAGGGATGGGATTTTGATATCAAGCAAGTTCTCATGGCTGAGAACATTTCCCTCCGGAACACAAAGATCATTTATGTCTAGATCAAAGTGGAAGTTATCATACTCTGGTAGAGATATGATATGAGTGAATTCAAAGGAGAACTCCTCGTAAAGAGAATCATTCACATGAAGTGAATTTGTGAACCCTTGTTCCATTATGGGCTCATCACTATCCTCGTCAAAGATTGGATTGTTAGAAATCCAAGTGAATTCAGATTCGAATTCAAATAGAGGATTGGTGAAAGTAGCTTTGAATGCTTCGGGAACAAGGTGATTAACATTCTCTATTGGACTGTTAGGGTGAGAAGTGAGTGAACGATCATTACAAAGGAGACTTTCAATTTCTCCTAGGTTGGCTTTGAAATCAAAGAGATCATCATCACTTTCCGATGAAAGTGGAATGATGTGAGTGAGTTCATCGGTGAACTCCTCAAGAAGAGGATCAGACTGTGGGAGTGATGTCTCAACATACTCAATGTTTCCATAGGAAGCACAATCGTCGCTAAGATCAGAGAAAGTCTCAAAATGATCTTTTGAACACTCAAGAGGGGAAGGAGAATCACACATATGCTCAAAAGTTCCCTGTGACTCTCTCGGGATTGGGACAAGGTTCTCAACACTAGACTTTATGAATTCGTCCGATTCCTTTTCAGGAACAGTGTCAAGATGCTCATCCCCCATATTTAGAGAGTGAGTGGGAATATCGGGTGTGATAACAACAGACTGAGGGAGTTGAGAAGGACTAGCATACATATGTTTTATACTTTCCATTTGTTCTTCTGCTAGTAATTCCATCATAGTCTTTTCTCCCTGAGTTTTCATGGAAGGAATTTCAACTGATGAACTTGATGAACCTGTACAAAATTGACTAATATCAAGGGTAACTTCATCATCATCGTCATCAGGAATGAAACGGAATCGAGAGCTAGATCTGGCTGCTTTTTCTTTTGCAATTGATTCCCTAATAGATTTTTCAAACGCAATTTGGGAATTTATTTTAGCAGCCTGCTCTTCAGCTAGCAATTCTTCCATGGATTTCTCATGTGAATTTTGAATGACGGGACATTGTGGGAGTGGAGATTTGTCAAAACCGGAAGGTTGACATTGATAATCATCATGAGGACCCCCACAATATACACAAGAAAAACTGGGAGCATTTCAAAATGCTGTTTTACTCAACTCCTCAGTTCTTTTCACTAACTCCAGAAGCTCTAGATAAGTGTCTTGTTGGGTTTGCTGAGGAGTTTGAGTCATTTGGCACTGTGGAGGTTGGTCGTGATATGGATAGTCGTAATTGTTACAAGGAAATGGATTCCCTGTTTGACAATCAGAGCTGAAATGGGGACCTCCACAGTTCTCACAACAAAATGATTGTTGTGACTGATTTGGTGAATAACATGGATATTGATCATCTCCAAAGTTCAGAGTGTTATTAGAGATTTGTTCATAGAAAAACGTGTCTCTGGTCTGACACTCAAATCCTTGGTGAGGACCTCCACAAAATTCACACAAGTATGTCTGAATCTCATGATGTGGTAGCTGATGAAATAAATTAGTCGTGTCATGGTAAGAATAGGGATCTTGGTTATAGACAGACCCATTTCCTGACTCTACCATGCTACAACTGAGACAATTATCATCATTATGAGGGCCACCACACCATTGACAACCAAGAAGGTGAGGATAAGACATAGAAAGAATCAAAGGGTTCCAGAGGGTAAGAAATGAAGAATCAAAAGGGTAAGAGGGTAAAGAGGAATATTTTTGGTATTTTTGAAAAACATTTTATAAAAACAAGGAATGAAAATATTTTTGGTGTTGTTAACACTTTAGGAAAAGTGTTAATGAACTTTTTGATTTTGATAACTTTACAAAAAAAACTGTTTACAAAAAGGTGGTATATGTACAAGTACGGGTCTGAAAAATGCTTAAAACACGCTTACAGCCTCCCCGGCAGCGGCGCCAAAATTTGATTGGTGCAAAACCGTCAAGTCTAATCACACAAGCTGGCCACTTGTGAATGGCCAACCGTAACAGACTTAAAACAGCTTAAGCACAAATGCAATTTAGATCAAAGGAATAAAGGGGATTCCTGGGTCGTTAAGTCCCACGGAGGATGAATTGGTGTATAAACACTTGATCAGATGATAGAATGATCACTAAGGATAGTGATCAGTAAGGATATTGATGGATAATTACCTAAAGAAAAGATCTACAAATTACAGCGACTTAAATGCAAATTAAAAGAAATTAAAAAGTTAAAATATATTAAAGAAATGCTATCACTATTTTTAGAATGATGTTTTTGCGATTTTATAAAATAAAATATCTTAAATAAACTATTTGAACTAAAACGTAAACTCAAATTATCTAAAAACTAGATTTAAAATGAAAACGTAAGTTATGTCTAAAAATTACGCGAGTGCGCAAGCAAAAACGTAAATTTTATGAAATAAAAGTCCTATAAGTGTAAAAACAATTTTTTTACGTACTATATGACAAAAGAAAATTTTAGAAAAAAGATTTATATTTTTTAGACTTTTATATTTTTTATTATGAATTAATTAAGATTTTACACTAATTAAATGTTAAAAAATACTAAAACTATTTGGAAAAATCTGAAACTTTTTTATAAAATACTTAATAATAATACAAATTTATAAAAAATACAAAAACTGAAAAAGCTAGTCTAAATAAGTTGTAAATAAGCAATTAAGTACGAATAAGCTATATGAGACAAAGATGGTTATGTATTTAATTATGCAAACTATAACCAAGAAAGACCCAAGGGCGCAATGGCATACAGGTACACCACTATCACTCTCCTAAGGTGGAGGTCTCAGGTTCGAGCCTGCCTCCCACCTTTTTGCAAAAACATTTTATTTTTTTGATTTTCTTTTTGAAACTTATTAAGTACTATGTAATAAGCACTTTCTTTAACTACAACTTTTAATGAAAAGTACTAATAAGCTCTGAAATAAGCTAAAGATCTCAACAGTAAGCAAAAATATAGAATAAGCACAAGTTTAAGCTATTTGGCTTATAAGCTACTCAAAAAGCAAAATGTAAAATGGAAATAAGCTAAATAATGGTAATAAGCTAATATGAAAACTGATTAAGCTTAAGGATTGACAAATAAGCTCTGAATAAGCTCAAATAAGCACAAGTATACCTGTTTGCACAGGACACTGTGTAATTTGCTAGGCACCTATGAGCTAAAAATTAAGCACTGAGATAAGCTATAAATTGAAAACAAATGCTTGGATAAGCTAGATGACCAGTTAAGCTATTCAAAAAGCTAAATTACTCACTGTTTGGTTCACTAGATAGCTTGTGAGAAGCTTATGAAATAACTTATAAATACTGAGTAAATTATATACTAGTTAAAATGGACAGAAATATAAGCCATGAGCAGGCTTATCAAATAAGCTATAAACTTGAAAATAAGACTTGGAATAGACACACAGCTAGGTGGCCTACTCAAAAAGCTAAATTATATAAGCTAGACTTTATTAATAAGCTCTGTAAGGGCTTATGAATCTAGATAGCTAACTGTGTGCACATGGCATATTTTGAAAAAGGGACTTAAAAGAAAGATGAGAATAAGCTATCTATAAGCTAATTTTATGAAAGCTAGTATTTTTATATTTTTGTTTAGCAACTAAATATTAATTTCCCAAAAGGGCATAAGCTAAATATTAGTAATGAACACACAATAAAAATATTAATTTTATTCAAAAACTGCATTAAGGAAATTTGACTTTTATAAAAATAAACTAGTTTGACTTATGTGAACTTATGATCTATTCTAATGATTTATTATGTTATTAAAAGCTGTTATAAGATGAAATTAAGCTATGGTAACAACTTACAAGCTACTGTGATGATTTTTGTAATCCAAAGTCTAAACAGTGAACTGCAATGGTGAGATTTACACTAACTTTGACTTTTTACTAAAACAAGGAAGGCATTTTATTACTTGACTGACCTATATTGAACTAATATGATATGAAACAACAATAAACAACATCAAGAATAAGCTAGAACACCACTAGATCAGCAAATCCAAACAGTAATTTAGAAAGGAAATTTTAACTTACAAATGATCAAGCTCATGTGCAGCTTATCACAGAACCCATTCTACCACTATTTCCAACCAAATTCAACCCAAATAACAGCTCTACATCAACCCAAATCATAACCAAATCCATTTCAGTTTCAACAGTTGACTTTTATTGACCAAGGTAATTTTGAGAGTAAAATTGGAGTAATGAGTTTCTGAATAAGTAGTAAGCTAGAGTAAGCTTATAAAAGCTTATTTGGAAGCTTATGTGAGCTTATTATACTTTTTCAACTTATAATCACATATACATAAACTTGTAAATTGCATAACATAACTTCGAACTTGGAAATTGAAATTGATCACTTAAAAAGTTTAATATCACACTGAGATTACATAAAAAAGTACTTGGAAGCTTAAACATAGACTAGAAATCTTAAATTTATTAAAACGACATGACAAAATTAAAATTACACTACTTGGTTTCTTCCTCTGCTTTTCCTCCTTTCTTTATAGACTTATTCTGTTCCTTGTCGACATATGAGACTTTCCCACTTGATTGCAGCCCTTGGATCACTTGAAATCATCAAAACCATACATGTGGAGTTTTTGGCGGGAAAAGTCTTGAAGCAGGTTCTTTGCATTTAATGGGGTAGTGAGTGGGCTTGCAAGGTGGAGGGGGGTGATAGTGAGAGGTAGACAGCTGGAAAGGTGAAAAAAAACCATCAATGGTTTCTGGTTTTGGGATAGCAGTGGTGAGGGAGAGGAAGTAACAGTGAGCGCGGTATTTGATTTTTTAAACACTAGGTTGGGCTGGTATTGGGCTTGGATGGATTTATTGGATTTGGGTTTAACAAAATAGGGTCCGTTTGGTTTTTGTTAATAACACAAGGACCTTAAATGTAATATTCTGAAAGTTAAGGACTAAACCTGCAAATATTACAAAGCTAATACAAGGGTTAGACTTGCCAAGTTTCAATTACCAAAGGACCAAATTTGTATAAAGTTCCATTTTTATAAGTCCAGGGACCAAAACTGTCAATTTTGAAACTTTAGGGATCAAACTTGTAATTTCTCGAAATTTATCATAAGGACCATTATTGTCATTTATAAATAGTACAAGGTTTATTTTTGATTATTTTCTCTTTTAAAATTCACCAAGGACTATATTTGACATTTTTCAAAGTTCAGGGACTAAAGCTGTCATTTTGTAAATTTTAAACTTTAAAAGGTTTATTTTGACAACTTTTGAATCCTATGGACCTTAAATGATATTTTACAAGTTTTTGAATTACCAGGGACTAGATTTGACAACTTTTGAAACTTGGGGGACTAAAACTGCAAATTATGAAAACTTGATACGTTTTTCATCTGATTTTGGAATTTTTGCATTTAAAACACATAAAACACTTGTTTGTGATATTTTCATCATTTTGATGCATTTCTGAGTGTTTTCAGATGATTTTGCAGTTTAGATTGTACAAAAATGATGAGTATTTAGACACTCATCAATCCCCCACACTGAGATATTGCTAGTCCCTAGCAATGATTTGAGAAAATTAATGGATTTTATCTCTTTACCAAAAGCCATTACTTCTGGAGTAGCCAATTATTTCAGTTCAAGTAAGAACCTTGGTACAATGATAACCAAATGATTTTGAGCAAATCATAAGCTTTCAACGGGTTTGATTTGTCTTTACCAGAAGCCGTTTGCTTCTGGACTAGCCAACTCTTAGATAAATTATCAATATTATCTTTGGTGAGCCGATTACCAATTATGGATTTCCAACTGCCTTTACCACAAGCCATAAACTTGCGGGCTAGCCAACTCTTCACTAGTTTAAAGATATGGTGAGTTGAACACCATACAATTTTGGGCAAATTGCAAGCCATAAACGGATTTGAGATATCTTTACCAAGAGCCGTTTGCTCCTAGATTAGCCAATCCTTATGTGGGTTAGACATGGTGGACTGATTACCATTTGTTGTGTTTAGTACATAGTACTTCCACTAAATAAAATTTTTTAAAATTTGGCCATTTTGGGGGAAAAAGGGACTAAAAGGGTACATTTATGATCAAATTCGCCAGAATTTCCCCCCCCCCACACTTAGAAATGAATATTGTCCTCAATATTCAAAGTACCGGCTGTTATGCCGAAACTTAGAACGTAAAAAGATAACATTACTAGCTAAGTGTAGAAACACAACAATTATTCTCTTTTTTAATATTTACAATTTCATTGATTTTTAAGGTCTATAAACAACATGTGGGGCATCTCCCCCACACTAAGGTGGTACACACGGGTGAAAACCCATGTTTAGCTACTGTTTTTGATTTCCGAGTCGCTAGCTTGACTCGACCCCGAATTAATTTGTTCATGGGGAAGTAAGTGGAAGAAACAATCTCCATCGGACTTTCATTCAAGATGTTTGTATAAACATTGAAGTACGTGAAAGTTCCACACCGATGAGATATACATAGAACCGGCTCAAAAATGATTAATGAAAATGCCGGGATCAAAAATAGTGTCTTCATTCCCGAAGGAGAAAAAGGAACGAGAAGTCACACCATATGTGAAGAAAAGGAAGAAAATCATGATAAAAATCATGACTAACTCATAATTATCAGAAGGGGAATTCATGATTTCTGGATCATGAATCTCATCATTAAAGCTCATTTGATCAAGACATATTCTGGGTGGGAGGGATGGGATTTTGATATCAAGCAAGTTCTCATGGCTGAGAACATTTCCCTCCGGAACACAAAGATCATTTATGTCTAGATCAAAGTGGAAGTTATCATACTCTGGTAGAGATATGATATGAGTGAATTCAAAGGAGAACTCCTCGTAAAGAGAATCATTCACATGAAGTGAATTTGTGAACCCTTGTTCCATTATGGGCTCATCACTATCCTCGTCAAAGATTGGATTGTTAGAAATCCAAGTGAATTCAGATTCGAATTCAAATAGAGGATTGGTGAAAGTAGCTTTGAATGCTTCGGGAACAAGGTGATTAACATTCTCTATTGGACTGTTAGGGTGAGAAGTGAGTGAACGATCATTACAAAGGAGACTTTCAATTTCTCCTAGGTTGGCTTTGAAATCAAAGAGATCATCATCACTTTCCGATGAAAGTGGAATGATGTGAGTGAGTTCATCGGTGAACTCCTCAAGAAGAGGATCAGACTGTGGGAGTGATGTCTCAACATACTCAATGTTTCCATAGGAAGCACAATCGTCGCTAAGATCAGAGAAAGTCTCAAAATGATCTTTTGAACACTCAAGAGGGGAAGGAGAATCACACATATGCTCAAAAGTTCCCTGTGACTCTCTCGGGATTGGGACAAGGTTCTCAACACTAGACTTTATGAATTCGTCCGATTCCTTTTCAGGAACAGTGTCAAGATGCTCATCCCCCATATTTAGAGAGTGAGTGGGAATATCGGGTGTGATAACAACAGACTGAGGGAGTTGAGAAGGACTAGCATACATATGTTTTATACTTTCCATTTGTTCTTCTGCTAGTAATTCCATCATAGTCTTTTCTCCCTGAGTTTTCATGGAAGGAATTTCAACTGATGAACTTGATGAACCTGTACAAAATTGACTAATATCAAGGGTAACTTCATCATCATCGTCATCAGGAATGAAACGGAATCGAGAGCTAGATCTGGCTGCTTTTTCTTTTGCAATTGATTCCCTAATAGATTTTTCAAACGCAATTTGGGAATTTATTTTAGCAGCCTGCTCTTCAGCTAGCAATTCTTCCATGGATTTCTCATGTGAATTTTGAATGACGGGACATTGTGGGAGTGGAGATTTGTCAAAACCGGAAGGTTGACATTGATAATCATCATGAGGACCCCCACAATATACACAAGAAAAACTGGGAGCATTTCGAAATGCTGTTTTACTCAACTCCTCAGTTCTTTTCACTAACTCCAGAAGCTCTAGATAAGTGTCTTGTTGGGTTTGCTGAGGAGTTTGAGTCATTTGGCACTGTGGAGGTTGGTCGTGATATGGATAGTCGTAATTGTTACAAGGAAATGGATTCCCTGTTTGACAATCAGAGCTGAAATGGGGACCTCCACAGTTCTCACAACAAAATGATTGTTGTGACTGATTTGGTGAATAACATGGATATTGATCATTTCCAAAGTTCAGAGTGTTATTAGAGATTTGTTCATAGAAAAACGTGTCTCTGGTCTGACACTCAAATCCTTGGTGAGGACCTCCACAAAATTCACACAAGTATGTCTGAATCTCATGATGTGGTAGCTGATGAAATAAATTAGTCGTGTCATGGTAAGAATAGGGATCTTGGTTATAGACAGACCCATTTCCTGACTCTACCATGCTACAACTGAGACAATTATCATCATTATGAGGGCCACCACACCATTGACAACCAAAATGGTGTGGATACGACATAGGAAAGAATCAAAGGGTTTCAGAGGGGTTGGGATGAAGAATCAAAGATGTGAGAGGGTAAAGATGGACATTTTTTTTTATTTTTGGATAAACATTTTGGAAATATAAGAAAGAAAATCTTTTTGGGTTTTTTGTGTTTGTTGAAAACTGATTTTAAAATGTTTTCGGGAACCGTTTTGTTTTTATATAATAATAATAAGAAAATATAAACAAGGATGGTAAATATAAAATGGATGTATATTCAACAACACTGATGCTTCAAATTCGTAGAACGCAGCACACCTCCCCGGCAGCGGCGCCAAAATTTTGATCGCTCCCAAACGGTCAACCCAAATTAACCAGGTGAATGGTCAACAAGAGTCAATCACTTGAGAACGCAATGCAATTAAGTCCAGAGGAGTTTAGTGTTATATCCCCGGGTCGTTAAGTCCCAACGAGGTGTGAAAACTGAAATACAACGAATCTGTGATCGGGTGAATATTGAACAGGAAAAGGGTGATGATTGATTACACTAAGGAAATTAAATCTAATAAAGATTTTGAAGTCATTTTAATTCTATTCTAAAAAAAACGTTTAACGATTAAAACCTAAAAACGTAAAACTTAAACTAAAACAAACGTAAACGTGTAAAATAAAAATGGGAAATCAGAAAACTAAAAGACTCATGAAAATGAAAATTACTTTTTAACAATTCTAATAATAAAAGAAAATTTTAAGAAAAAGAAAATTATTTTTAAAACTATTTATCTAATTATTATTAATTAAAAACTATTTTTAACTATTTAATAATACCCTAAAATATAAGAAAATATGAAATAAAGCTAGAAAAGTGAAATTATGACTTAGAAAAATCTAAAATATTATAAAACTAATTTTAAAACTGAAAATATATTTTTTAGACTTTTTAAATAATTATTATTAATTAAAAACTAATTTAAACTAATTAAAATTAAGAAAAATAACAAATGAACAGTAAAAATTATGAGACTTTACAGGAAAATCTAAAATATTATTCTAAGCCTGGGAAAAATATAAAAAGTTAGATAAGCTCACTAATAAGCTGAATTGGGCAAATAAGCAGTTTGAATAAGCACTTGAAATAAGCTAAAAGCTAACTATAAGCTACCATAAGCTACTAAAGCCTAAATCTAACCTAAAATGAGCTAATGCAACTGATTGGGAAGTAAAAAGCACAAGCTACAGAAAAAAAACTCGCGACCAGATTTTAATAACTATATGCCAAACGACCTCTAAGG